>CAXHSM010001189.1:237100-427704 GCA_964019185.1 Maratus speculifer | reverse complement strand
ATATTTACAGGGTTCATACAGAGTTGGGAAGAAAAAATCCAAGGAGTACATAAAAAATCCAAGGAGTCCAAAAAATTTTAAGGACTTGCACTTTTGTTGTTATTTATGTGGCATGCACTTGCACCAAGGTTGGCAAATTTTTGCCGAAGTGGGAAAAACCATGGTAAAAGCCGCCCCGGCAAAAATACTTTTTGCCACTGGCAAAAATTAGTATTTTAAAACAAGTTTTTAAGTTTTAATTACATGAGGGAAGAACTAAAAGATACTGATAAATCTATAACATATGGATGCCCTGGTCATGTGTTAAACCTTCTAGATGGAGATATAACTCCATAATCAATTACAAAATATTGAAACCATAATTACTTTTATGATCACCATGCTCCACATACTTACTAGGAAGGACTCCAAACCGGATGTACTTAGAATATTTTGAAAAAAAAATACTAATTAAACTACTCATGTACGTAATAAAGGATCAGTCAAATTTAATGGCAGAATTACAGTAAAAAGTCTGAAAAAAATTAAGTATTTTTGAATATTTGGCATAAAAAAACGAAAGCATCAAGTTTGAGCAGTGCTTTACTTTGCCAAAGGCTAACAATTGTTTATGTAATTGAAAACAGTTTGCTAATGAATTTTCAAATTGTGTGTAAATGGTATATAGTGAAATTAAACTTAAACAATGAGAGATTTCATATCATATATTGTACACAGATTTTTTTTAATATATAATTTTCTATTTAATTACTTTTTTATCTGTTTTTTATCAGTTTGATCAGATAAATAATTATAAATTAGTACCAAAGACTTAAATATTTTCAAGACTCATTACATAAAACAAAAGTAGCAAAGTTATATAAAACCTTTTGATAATTAAAAAAATATATCAATGCCTGACAAAATAATTTACTCAAGAAAAAAAATTAAACATCAGATTTTTTTATTTGGTTCTTAAATTCCTAAGTATTGAACTGAATCCCACCTATGTTATAAAGATTTAAAATATATAATTATTTAATTACATTTATTAATTATCAAATTAAATAAAAATATTAAATGATATGTTATTAAATCTAATTGTTTATACCATTATTATCCTTATTAGCTTATAAATTTTATTACACATTAGAATAAAAAAAGAATTTGCCATTTTTGTCCTGGTTTTTTTCAGTTTTTGCCACTATCCTGGCAGAAATGCCATCCCTGACTTGCACCCCCCAATTCCGCAGGGATTCCGCGAGTTACCGCCTAGGGGGGGGGGGTATCCGCTATCCTCAGACAAAATCAGCGATTTATCTGCGATATTTTAGCAAAATTGGCGATTTATTGCGATATTTTGTCGAAATCGGCGTTTTCCCGTGTTTCTTTTTTATGAAATCAACGTTTTTTCGACGATTTTTAGACAAAATTTGCATTTTTACATGGTCTTTTCTCGAAAACGGCGTTTTATTTCCGCAATCTTTTGACGAAATCGGCGTTTTTCCCCGTGATCTTTTGATGAAATCGGCGTTTTTTTTAAATGATATTTTGACAAAATATTTGTAAGCGATCTTTTATCGAAAACGGCAATTTTCCTGCGATCTTTTAACGAAATCGGCATTATATCCGCAATCTTTAAACGAAATCTACGTTTTCCCGCGGTCTTCGGACGAAATTAGCGTTCTATCTGCGATATTTGGTGAAATTGCCGTTTTAACAGCGATTCGCACAGGAAATTCGCGTTTTTCAGCTATCTTTTTGACAAAGTTCGTTGACAAAAACATTGACGAAATTGTCGTTTTTCCACGAAATATTGACGAAGTTGTCGTTTTTCCACGAAATATTGACGAAATTGTCGTTTTTCCACGAAATATTGACGAAATTGTCGTTTTTCCACGAAATATTGACGAAATGTCTGCTTTTTCGGCGATCCTTTCATGAAACTTGCATTTCTCCGCAATTGTTTTTTCCGCGCGCAAAACCGTACAAGTTGACAACTATGCGGAACTGATAACCCAATTTGAAATTTTCGGAAGAGGATGCCCTAAATTTTCGGATTTTTCGAACGAGAATCCCCCCTGAATCCACCGTTATCAGCAAAATTGAGGATGATAAATCGTATTATGAAGAAGCAATCAAAGTTGTTTATCTAGCTGTGAAGGAATTAAACAGCGTAATCACTTTTTGAAATTAGAAGCTTAGAGGTGTGTTTGGATTATTCTTTTCACTTTTCTTTCCCTTATGGGCGGTGTAAAGTAAATCACTTTGGTGGCTATTAATATGATCCCAACCTATCACTGCTGTGCTTCTGATAAATGACCTGCATAAAGGGTTTACCGTGCGTTTTGCAATCTCGATTTTTTTTTTTTTCGAAGGAGCAATATCGCTTGCGTGCAAAACCGCAATACAATTTAAGGAGTTTCTAAGGAGTATTTTGTTTATCTAAGTAGTTCTAAGTACTACTTGGGAACGTTTTCATTTCTAAGTAGTTTCTAAGGAGTCCAAGGAGTCTGTGCGAACCCTGTATTTATCTCTAAATCCTTCATTCTATACCTCACAAGAAAACAGTTTCTTTTTAGTATGACACAGCAGGTGTCTATTCAAATGAGCTTTTAGAGAAAAGGCTTTGTTACACATCTCACAAGAGAATGGTTTCTCTTTAGTATGTACTCGCAAGTGCCTATTTAAAGAATCTTTTCGCGAAAATATTTTCTTACATACTTCACAAGAGAAAGGTTTCTCTTTAGTATGTATACGCAAGTGCGTATTTAAACGAGATTTTTCAGAAAACCCTTTGTTGCATACTTCACAAGAGAAAGGTTTCTCTTTAGTATGTGTTCGCAAGTGTATATCTAATGAATATCTATGCGAAAACTTTTTGTTGCAAACCTCGCAGGAGAAAGGTTTCTCATAAGTATGGATTCGCAGGTGGACATTCAAATTATATCCCCGAGAAAATTGTCTGTTGCACATTTCACACATGAATAATTTCTCTTTTGTGTTAACATGACACTTCCCTAAATTAGACATCACAAAAAATCGTTTTTATACACCTCACAAGCGGAAGACTTTTTCTGTCAATGAAAATGAATATGTCTGTTTAAATTGGATTTGTTATAAGGTTTTCTATTTCATATTTCACAAATGGAATTTTTTTCCTTACTTCCAATACGATGATTAAATTTTAAACTACATTTCTTTTCAAATGTTTTACTAGAAAAATTACTAATGAAATTCATTAAAGAAAGACTAAGCTGCAAAGTTAAATTAGGTTTCTGAAGGACATTTTATTTACATCACACAAGCACAAGAGGTTTTTTACGATTATAAATAAGTGTCTTTCTTCTTACACTGAGATTGAAAATATCGAGATATAGGAGGTTTTTTGTGGATAATTTCAGAAATGAACAAGAATAAGTTAGTTGTATCTATTTATACTTGAACTGCTTTTCTTTCCTCCAGAAATAAAGTCAATTTTATAAGAATTGACAAATTTTTGATTGAGAGCTTCTTGCAAAAGGGTCTTTAGAGGAAATTCAAAGGGCAATACTCTTCCATATAGACTTCTGACGATACATACAAAATTGGAACAATTGTATATATTTTGAAAATTTTTGATTCTTTCATTGTTGCATTAATATAATCTTTCAGGAATGCAGAAAAATTTTATACATTATATTAAAATTTCACCATCGTAACAAAGTTGCCATTTTCTTAATAATAAAGTAATTCCAAGCACTTGATAGTGTTATAAAAGTTATTGTCTAATAATCCTAATCGAATCCAATCTGACAGCCTGCAGAAGGAAATAAAACACAATTCCACTGTTTTCCACAAATTTTCGAAAATCTTCAGTGAACCAGTTTATAATACCTGTATATAGAAAATGCTGGAAAAGGAGTCCATAATGTTCAAACGCAATTTGTGTTTTAAAGTGTCTTCATGGCAAGACTAAATTTCTCAAACAACTGCATCTGCAATATAAATAAAAACATCAAATTAAAAATAATAAATAAGTGACAAATATTAAGTACATTTTATAACAATTGTTAATAATTGAATTTGAATGTTTTATATGAAAAGTTATTTGAAAAATGTTAGAAGGAGACTAAGAATAAACTACATTCAAAATTTTTATGTTTAACAGTTTTTTTTTTCCTTCTTTATACACAGAGATTAAAAATGTGGCGTAATAAATAATTTTCCTTATTCGATCTTGAAAAGATTCTGAAAATAAATGTTGGTTCAGATTAAGTTTTCAGTTTAGTGTCCTTTACTGTCACATCTAGAAGTAAAAACATACTCGAAGTACAAGTGTGAAAGAAAGAAATGAGCGTGGTATTAAGATATGTATTCTGAATAAGCTTAAAAAGATAATTTTAACAGAATTTATAAGTTACATATTTTATTAATAACTTTTATTTTCAAACCATGCAATCTCATGCCAAAACCCATTGTACAAAAAATAACATTGTAAACTCAGGAAACCTCTGGTGAAAGAAGCGTGAATGTTTCTTTTTTTGAGAACAAAATTCTGGGACAGTTTAGACACTGCATAGTTATGAAAAATGATAATGATATTGAATTTACTATGCAAATATGAACTATTGGATTATACATATTTTTTATTAGAACGGACGAAATGTTTTGAAAATGAATTATTTTTAATGAAAATGTACAATAATTACTATAAGAAGTTTTTAAACACAAAATAGTATGTCATTTTTTAATATATAATGAGAAAGAAAATGTCTATGCTGTGGGGATTCTTTATTATGAAAATAATGCTTGAAAGAATGGTATAATTAATATATAATGAAATTAGTGGCTAAATTTTCTGCATAAATATTTAATTTTTATTCTAATCCTATCTAAATGGTCATTTTAGAAAGAGGGAGGGGGTAATGCATCCAGCAGTGTAAAAAATTCGCTTTGTTTGGGGATAATTCTATTCCCATTTTCTGGAAACAAAAAATATTTTATTTTAAACTATATAAAAATAACAAATAAAAATATACGAAAAGAACATGTATATTAAGATTTTAGAACGTAAATAATAAATTTGCTTATCAGGTCATTCACAAAAATCAGGTTTTGCTTTTCAAGGAGGGAGAGGAAATTTCGAGATAAAATAAATAAAAATTGGAATAAAAAAATGTATGGCGATCAGTTCAAATACATACAAAGTAATCTCTGAATAATGATTTCACGTCAAAGCGGCCAGTAAAAAATGACCGCTGTTTAGAGAAAGGTGTTTTCTCAGAGGTTCCATTTTTAAGAAATGAAAATTAAATAGATTTAAATAGAAATGCCCTTATCGTATTTACTCGTGTATAGGGCGCACACGTGTATTAGGCGCACCCCTACTTTACAGGTAAAAATGGCGATTTCTTAAAATCTCGTATATAAGGCGCATCATGAATTTGCTACGCTAATGAAGAATGACCAAATGAATTTCAATAAAAAAAAAGTCGAAACAAGCAATACACTAGAACAGAAAACAAGACGAAAATGCATTTTTTAGACTTCGGGTTGTAAGAGAATGACGGGAAATAGGAATGAGTGACGGTAAAGAGATTTGATAATTAGCATTTAGATAACGTCATTAGCTCTGTTGTATAAAAAATTGCAAGGAATGAAATAAATATGCAGTAACACTTCAATTAAGTAACATTTTTCGAATTTTAATATCGTCTTTGAATAATTTCTTGTTTTATATGCATATCGTTTGACTGCATCCAACAGTAAAAAATTATTCCGTGTAAAATGCGCACCTAGGAGTTTTGACCTAATTTTTTTGGAAAAAAAGTGCGCCTTATACACGAGTAAATCGAGATATTTTAATTATTCCCCATTGTTTCAATGTGTTAAAAAATCAGTTGCTTTTTTGATGCAAATATATTTCCCTGAAGAAATAACAATATGAATTGTTTTGCTTCACAACTCATCATTATTATGATTTAATGCAAAATTTTGGATTTCTCAAAGGTCCGTCAAAACTTCGGCATGTGTGTTAATATTAGGAATTTTGCGTGCTTCCAAAATCTCTTGCATTTCCCTTTCCACATTATATTTCTCTTTCTATTCCTCCTATGTTCCACCCCTTATTGCACAAAATCAAACATAGAAGTGAAATCAAATATAATTTATACAATATATATAATAAAAAAAATCTAATATAAGCACAAAAGATTTCAGGCATTCTACTATATCCGAAGTACTATATACTATTACATCAAGATCTGAATATTTTTAAATATCCTTATAGTATAAACGCACCTCATTTGCAACGCTTGACGCAAAATTTCTAACTTGTTGTAACTTTACAGATTTAATTAATATAATGAAATACAGTGTCAATTCTTTGTCCAGCCTTGCTAGTCATTATGTTAGTTATTTATTAGTTTAAAATTCACCACAATTTTTACTCGCAATCAAACTATGAATTTATATATATTAATAACGCACGAAGTATCAGGAACATGTAAGAAATATAATCTCAAATTATAAAAAGAAGCCGAAATAAGACAGGCTCCAGAAATGTTGAACAAAAAATATTCAATATGTAACACTTGCAGTTTGGAAGTTTCCAGAAAACTGGAATTTCCAAAGACGGTTAATGTTTACAGAATGCATATCTTCATTAATCCAAAATGGAAATGCTTTTTCGACCACCCTTCTCCCCAAATGAAAGTTTCATGGCAATTTTTATAATTATAAACGGAAATTCTATAGACCACACATAAAAAATAGAGAAAAGTCTGGATAAGAAAAGCATATCACATTGTTCGTTTAACGGAATATTTGTTTGTTGGTTTTCCTGTTACAGTCAGTGTAATGAAAATCTTTCTGTGCACTTTGCGCTTCTTGGGTCTTGGGAATTTACAACATCTTAAGGCAGGAGTGATTATTAAAAGAATTAAGAGATCGGTTAAGATACAAGGTTCATAATCTCTTTCAAACATAAAATTCAAGCACCTTACCCAAATTTCAAACACTTTTCCAGAAATTTTACAAATGAAAATTTTAATGTTACAAAACAATATACAATCAAAGTTCTACAATCCGCACACCCATAATCCACTTTTTTCTCATTGTTTTCTCTTTTTTTTTAAATCGTTTTCAGATCACTAATTTGTAAATTTTTTAACTGTTTACTTCGACTGTTCACATTCGTAAAATAACGTGAATTATAGAAAACAGTGGATTATGGGTGTGTGGATTATAGAACTTTGACTGTATTGCAAATGTATCAAAAGAAAAAATTTTTTTTCATTTTCGCATGTTTTCATGGAATGCCAAACATAACATACAACAGCAAAATCAAAATTTTAAGTGTTATGAGATAATCTCCAAAAAAAAAAAAAAAAAAAAAAGAATTTTTTTGTATTTTTTTAAAAATTATTTGTGCTAACACTAGCACAAAAGTTATACTTCTTCATGGAAGGCTGTACCAATGATGCAACTGATGAGGAAAAATTCAACTTGAAAATAAATTTATAATTTAAAAAATACTAACAATACACATGTGCAATTGTTAAGATTCAGATTTTTTTTTTCAACACAAGAGATAAATGACTACAAATCTTCAATGATTTCAATGGCTTCTTTTTTTGCTTTTGAAAGAGGTCCATAATACAGAAACAGAATGCTCTCAATCGAAAAAAGGTGTGAAAATCAAATCATATGTTAAAGAGTTTTGTGTGTACTTGTTTTTGTTGGCCGTTTCATAATAGAAATGCAGTAGACTCCTTTGAATCTGAAACTCTCTAAAATCCACGCATAATTTTCAAATGTAAACAATGAAACATTCAATTCAGATATAGGGACAAAATTTTATTATTTTTTGTTTTATATTAATTCCATGTATAATTTAATTTGTGATTTTCGTTAATATAACTGAGTTCATGCTTTTTCATGAAAGATTAATAAATTTATTTCTGAAAAAATTCAAGATACTGCTTCATTCAAACATTCATTATAGTTTTGATTGCATTATTAATTACATTCAAAATAAATGTATAATTTATTAAAAACCGATCTCTAGTAGCAAATATTTTTACCCTTTTTTTGGCTTAAAGAAATTTCTATCCCTTTCTTATAACTTTTACAAAATTTCACAAATTTATGAAAAAAAAATTCTGTCTGCAGACAAATTTAAAATAGGGTAGTTTCATTATGGTCACATTTTTTTTTTTTTTTTGTTGTTGTTGGTTATATTTTGTGTTCAGGTATGCAACTGCTTACACACCTACATAAAAATGATTCTGCAATGATCACAAATTAATTAAAAGGGGATCAATAGTTTCATTGCTTTTCTTCAACTAAACATTTTAACTTTCTTCTATCTTTACAAAAGGAAAATATTCAATTTGTGAAAATTTTTGAATTCCGGTTTTTGATGGATTCACACGTTTTCAGAGTCAGTGAATCGGAAAAACATGTTTCTACAAAATGTCTGTACTGAAGTACTGTAGTACCAAATTTTCTTATTTTTTATCTAGAAATATAATATTTTTATAAAATTTCTTTTTTGTTTTTTAAAGAAGTTTCTATTTTGTATTTTAATAAAATCTGCTTTTAGTATTTTATTAATTAAGATTTGTTTTTGCATCTATCTCATTGCTCATTTAACAAACAATATTGGACAAAAATTGATTACATCATTTGCCGTTACCCCAGAATGTGTTTCATTGTACCCTGCATACGGAATACAATGAAACACAGTAAGACATTTATTTTTTGTGATTTTTCAAACATAAAGTTATTGTTTAGAACCTCATTAAATTTGTTTCGATCGGGAAAATACATGATTAAAAGTATGCATTATATTTTTCTACATGCGAAATTGTAGATGAAAAAAAAAATGCTTAAATTTTGTTTCAGTGTACCCCATATTCCCATGTAGCCAAGAGTAGATTATATTGATGCTTCTAATATGCACACACTATTAAAAAAGTTTAAATGCAATTTTAACAATTCTGGATTCATTTAAATTAATTTAAAGGATGTTTTTTAGTATCAACTCCAGACAACATCAGGAGTCAAAAAGTTAGGGCAAAACTCCTAGTTGCGCCTTATACATGGAATATTTTTTTACTGTTGGATGAGATCGAATGATATACATATGAAACAAGAAATTATTCAAAGAAGATATTAAAATTTGGAAAATGTTACTTAATTGAAGTATTACTGCATATTTATTTCACTCCTTGCAGTTTATTATACAACAGAGCTAGTGACATTATCTAAACACTAATTATCAATTCTTTTTACCGTCACTCATTCCTATTTCCCATCATTATCTTACAACCCAAAGTCTAAAAATGCATTTTTGTCTTGTTTTCTGGTCTGGTGTAATGTTTGTTTCAACTTTTTTTTTACACAAATTCATTTGGTCATTCTTCATTAGCGTATCCAATTTATGGTGTGCATTATACACGAGATTTTAAGAAATCGCCATTTTTACTAATAAAGTACGGGTGACCTTATACACACGTGCACCCTTTACTTGAGTAAATAAGGTAATGAGATATAAAGCAGAAATAATTACAGGTAGTTTAAAAATTAATAACATGCAATAAATTATATATTTAATAAAATTTTACTAAATAATTATTGCATGTTAATAAGTTATATTCACAGCATTGGTTGATAGAAAAAAAAGTGTTATTTTTCCATTATAGAGGCTTTCACATTTTGTTTTACAGCTATTCGGCACAATTTGAGCTTTAGAAAATGAGATTTATTGCAAAATGATACAAACTGCTATGAAAACAGACCAAATGAATGCTTATATTTACATATATATCTATATTAATATAAATATAATTCTGCATTTACACACATTTATACATACATATACGTATATGCATTACAATTCTTTTTTATATACAACTTACTTATGTTTGCACAATAAAATAAATAAATGGGCTTTTCATATTAAATACACTATACAAATGTTGAAAAACCTGCTTGTGTACATAAAACAGAAAATAGGTTGGCAGAAAATATTTTGCAATACTTATAGTTTTCAAAGTGTATTTTACTTGTAGTGTATATTAGCTTATACACTTTAAGTATCTAATCTTACCCTATAATTTACTAAGAGGGTATTTTACTTTTTTTATATAATGAAATAATTTGTTTAAAATATCATGTAAATTTAATTTTTTATCCATTTCTATTCTAAAATAATAAAGTTCGCATGATGATTATTGTACGGCTAAACTATTTGCTTTACCAGTGTGAGTTCTTACTAAATGAGTTCTGACACATAAAATTCTGTGTCGTTATACGATCAATCCACAAATTACAGAATTTTCAGTAGAAGAATAAGAAAAGAAACATATCTTACCACAAATTTATTTTAGTGGAGAAAATGAGTCAGTATATTGATTTAAAAATATCGCTACTGTTACAATCAAAATTTGCCATTTTTTCAATTTTATTACAGACGCCAGGACAATGAATGAATCAAGAAAAAAGAATTCATTCATAAATAATGAATCACTCAATAAATGGAACACTCCTACAGACGATGTTTTGAAATAAAATATCAATCGCCTTTGAATTAACAAAACAAAATATTTATCTATAAAAAAAAAAGAAAGAATTTTTAAAATTCGTTAATCTAGCACTTAAACATGCTTTCAGGAAATTTACCTTAGATTTTTTGGCAAAGCTTGTAATATATATGGTAATAAATATAACAAACAGCGATAAAAAAAAATTCTGGACAAATTTCTATTGCAGTTATTTATTTGATAAATAATATTAAGAATAAATACAAGACTAATATATATAAATACAAGAATCATTTTCTATGAATCATGAAGCAATTCATGATTCATTCTTTTTATTGGCGTCTTGTTTCTCCTGTTGCTTCTAATATGAAGTAACTTTCTAAAACATATATATTTATTGTATCCAACTTCTTGTTTGTGCTTAGGTAGTGTAATTTTTTCTTTATTCTTAAACTAAAAACTCTACAATTTGTTATTTGATAATGACTGCACAAAATTTCATCTGTTGCAACTTTCATTTTGCTGATTTATCATTGAGTCGTTTAAACTTTATTAAAATGTTTGGTAGAACTTGGTTATCCCGTCGGATCAATTTCGCCAAATTATAATTTTCGTCAAACTGTTCGCTAAATTATACAAATAAACATAATTTTTATACTAAATAATGAAAGAGCAAAAAAATTAGTGAAACATTATAAAAATACCAATCATCGCAAAACAATCTTTTGATGACTTAAAAAAAAAAAAAAAAAAAAACGCGTAACGTGTAAAATATCATGTTAATGTGACATTTATGATTATCCAGTACAGTAGACTCCCACAAATCCACTCAGCTTGGGAACAGAGGTTGTGCGAATTTTAGAATTTTGTGGATTTTTGGCCATTGCTTTGTTTACATTTTTTAAACAGTAATTTGAGTGCAATTGAAACTATAACGAATGCTTACAATATAATAAAATATTAAAATAAGTAATAAACTAAAATAGTAAACATTTAGATAGTTTTTAAAATGATTAAAATATTAAAAGAAAATATTATGTTAATAATGAATAATGTATGATTAAAAATTCATTATAAAGAAGAAATGTATATTTCTGAAACTATTCAATGAAACTTGCCTCATAAAAAATATTGTTAATTCGCATCAAAATCATAAAATAATGAAGATTCATGTCAGGATTAGTCATATTCGGCCCTTTTGCCGATACTCGATTGGCCAAATATTGAAGGCTTCTTGGCCAAGTGCTTTGGCCAAATATCTGCAGCCGAATATTTTCAGATATCTATCCAAATATTACTAAAATCTCACCGACTATTAAAAGATGCTTGTCAAATGGGTACTACTCTGTTATCCCGTTGACCGAAATGCTATCGCCAAATTATATCGCCCAATTAATATTAAGTGCCAATAATGGGTGATCGTGAATGTCAATTCAATGACATTAAATATGATACACATGTTTAAAACACCAGTGATTTTTATTTCGACTTTGTATTTTTATTAATATTCTAGAATTATTTGATTTTTTATTATTTAAAATAAAAATATGTCAATATGTATAATTTGTTTATTAGTTTAGTGATTTGTATAATTTGTCGAAATTGGTCGACGGGATAACAGAGTAGTACCGCCAAATGTACTAGGATTTTTATAAAAAAAAAGTTTTGCAATTTTTTTTGTTAAACTACTTTTTGGCACATTTATGAAACCATGTTCATTGTTACTTACACAAAATGTATATTTATTCAAATACTAAAAAATATACAGCCTTTCTGTATTGCCTATAAAAATTTTTTAGAAAATTTTAGAAATTAGTAATTTTTTAGAAAATGGTGTCCAAATTGGAGAGTCAATCTAAGATTAAAAATAATTGTTATAGAAAAAAGAAAAACACTGCTTCATTCTAAAGGATTACATTACAAAGCATACATTAATGTCTGCAAATTTCACGCACATATAAAACGCCTTTATGAAATTCATATCTTACATTCTATCTGTACTAATGTTATAAAGAAGTAACATTTGTGTGTATATTTGTAGGGGTAATCTCTGCAACACAGGCTATATTTTATGACAGTGTATTTATTTACATCCCCAAACGGGGGTGCAGGAGATAAAAACATTCTAAAAATGTGATTTTTGTGTTACTAAAGGGCCTAGAAATTCGAAATGCTAGTTATTTATAAAATATAAATACTCTTTAAGAATACTTTATAAAAAGTTTGAAACTTAAAAAAATGAAAATATACGAAAAGCATTTTAAGAACTCTCAAAATTACATTCTCTATGAAATATCTGGAAATATGAAATTGATTTCAAAATTAATGATGACATTCCTTCAGTCTTAATTTTAGGGGTGGTCTAGAAGAACATTTTCCCCCGGAGCAATGAAATGATCCCCCTCCTTTCCCTGGAAAATTTGAGATTTTGTATTTTTAATGACCAAAAAGTATAATTTCCCATCAGAACTCATAAGTCTCCCCTGAAGTCACATAAATCCCTCCCTGAGGAAAGTGTTTGACTTTAACACTGCATTACTTACTCCAGCATAGGGTTTGTTTTATGTACAGTTTGTCACTAGCACAAGCAAATTACAAAAAATCAAAACGTTCTACAGTTGCAAGAACTGTATAATTGGAGGAATTTAGAAAGTTGGAATTTGGCATTGTAGTTATTTACGAGATGTGAATGCTCTCTAACAACAGTTTCTAAGAAATTCAAAATGTAAAAGTGTGAAATGAGTAGAAAACGCTCTGAAAACATTCTAATTTTGATTACTATGAAATTGTTTGGTATATGAAATATAGCATGCTATTTAATAATAATTTAAAAAAAATCAATAAAACATTTCATTAGATCATAAGAAATAACAATTTTAAGATTTAACTTGGCACTAGCCAAAAAATCTATAAAAAGCTTCATTACATCATAAGAAATAACAATTTTAAGATTTAACTCAGCACTAGCCAAATCACTTGAAAAAAATAATGGGCTGAGATATCCATTTTTTTAAAGATAAAACCTTAAAATAATAATAATTTTTAAAAATCCTTCCATTGCCTTTTATATCGTTTCTTAGCCCTTAATCGCATTTATGATTTAAACTGCTTCAACTAAACAGCTATCCTTAGCTTTCTATATTTCACTCTTACGAGAGAAATATAGAAAGATCCCAAATTTATAGTTTGGAATGGATTATAAAATACAAAATTTATGAGATATTAATTAATATAACATTGTTTAAATATTTATTATTTAACTGAATATGATACGAAATAAGTTACATTACCTGTTAGTATTTTCTTCATCATCATCATCATTTGCAGACATCACATTAGATTTATTTCGGTCCTAAGAGGTATGGATTCATCCATCCATAGATATTTTTTATATTTCTTCTGCTTCCTCGACATTCTGATATCATAAGAAATATTTTATGAAAAGTGAGCAAAATCAATAAACATAAAAACACAAGCGGCAAAATTTGAAAGCGTGGAAAAAGATAAACAGATCGGCAAACAAACTTTTAGTTGGTCACGGTTGAGTTGCAAGTTGCAGCTACCTCATTTTGGCAAAATTTTAACCGGGATATGAATTAATTTTACGCTGTTTAGCGAAACACGATCGACCTATCAGAAGCTAGTATTCATGCCAACTTTTCATTGTTTTCAAAAATGCAGACTTATGATTCGTCAAACTCGTTTGGCTAAACAGTGAAAATTCTATCTTGATTTAGGACCGTCATTTTACAAGGAGTAAAATAATTAAAAAAATAAATATGATCAATCTAATTTAAATAAACTAGCAGAAAGTGCAACTTAATTACTGTCAATGCATTATTTTTGCAAACACCACATGAAAAAAATTAAAATATATTTCAAATAGACATTTCAAAATACTGATAAAATTTAACTATAAATATTTTTGTTCAAAATTGTATTAATTTTTCTTTTTTTTATAAAAAATTTACACATATTTTTAGTAAGCATGAATAATTTTTGCTGTTTGTTTATTAGGGAAAAATACAAATATCTTTGTAGGATTGGCAACGATAACATTAACGTGCATCTATCTCTCTCTATCCGTTCTTTATCGAGTTGCTATTTATTTTTTACTTTATTTTTCTTGATTATATTTTCTTGATTAATCATGAACAACGTGAAAAAGCAGTTAGTTTTAGTTTTTTTCTTTGAAGAGAAAAAATTTTCAATCTTAAAATTTAAAGATGCAGTTTCGTCTTCCTGCCTAGAAAATTTCGATATTAGCACCTGGGATCCTACTCAAATAATTGAAACGAGATGGAATGATTGCCTATATCCGGCCAATTTTCTACAATTTGGAGGTAAGTTTCAGTTATATATGTTATTTTTTAAACAATCTTTTTATGATTGTGATTTATTGTTTTATATTTCGAAATTTTTTTGCATACGAATAAATCTGCTGAACATTTTTCCAAACACGCAATTTTCCCACTCATTCGCGGAGTTCCGCTTTTTGTGTTGGAATTATTAGAATCTTTAATCCGGCATTTGAATTTTATGGACTATAAATTGAATTTAAAATGTTTAGAAATTTTAAAACACTCCACTCATACAAGGGAATAAACTAATTTTTAAACGTGCCTGTTTTTAATATTAAATATGTATATAAATACAGGGTTTTATTTATGTTTCTATATTTTATATAAGTTTTAGTACTGTAAAATGGGCCGTGTCTATTGCGCCGTAAGATACGGTTATTTTACTGATCAATCTAAATAGCCGTAATGCGCAGCAATGAATATTAGTGAACTGCGCATAAGAGCCGTAAGACGGCTAAATTAGATAAAGGTTACCTTTTCTTAGAAGTCAGAGTGAGGGATTATCTTTTTTGGCGATAGCTCGCTTGAAATTTAGCAAATAGTTGTGGTGATAAATAAAAGATAAGGATTGCAATATTGGCAATTAATCGCCTTTATTTTTGCGTTTTACGCACATTGGCATGTTAATGTTTGTTTTTATTTTGAAATGGATAATTGTTTAGTTTCGCTGAGTTCAAGTTTTAATTAATTATTAATTTATAATAATTAAGTTAGTTTTTATCAAACCCATATCGTTTATTAACATTGACAGTTTAAAATTATTCAAAATATTTGCTTTGAAAAATTAGAAAAAATATTAAGTTGACCGAAAATTTTCAAAAGCTTGAAACCAAGCTTAATTTTTAATCATCATATTTTAATATGATTAGAAAGATTCAGTACATTTTTCTAAATAAAACATATATTGCTAATGTTAAAAAAAAAAAAAAAAAAAAAAAAAAAAAAAAAAAAAAAAAAAAACTTCATCATCATTTTGTATTGTTTAATCTGAACTGAGAAGTAAAATGAGCAATTTTGATTCAAAGTTTTTAATTACTATGTAAAATCAACTTGGATCTATGTAATGTATGCCTGAAAGATTTTTATTTCTTAAAATAAATGATTTTCATATATTTTCACTAAATAATATTTAAATACATTATTGTGAAAAAAAGTAAATTATTGTATTTATCTTGTATCAAAAAGTTAAATACCAGTAGTAAATATTGTCAGTGATTTGTAATTTAATTCATTCATATTCATAATTGCTTTTTTATGAAATTGTTTTTACCTATTCAAGGGCTAATAAACAATTTAGGTTTAATTCTTATTTTCTTTTTTATTTGAAATAAGGATACAAGTAATTTAGCTGGGTGTAGATGATAATACACCAAATATTGTTTCCATCTTAATTATTCATTATGCATATACATTTAATTTAAAATATACTCGCCTATTTCTCATATCATTTAAATACAGAATCTAATTTAAAATGCTTGCATTTAATTAATTTCAGTACTACTTGGTTATCCCATCGACCAATTTTGCAAAATTATACAAATCATCAAATTAAACATATTGGCGTAATTTTTATTTTAAGTATCGGAAGATGTTTAAAATGTTACAAATAAATTGATAAAACAATTATATGAATACAAATAAAACTTCATATTAAAAATCACTTGATGACGTAACAAACACATGATACCAGTTTAATAGCACATGAAAGTGACATTTTTTATCATCATTATTGGCATTAAATCTTTTAGTTTGGCTGTAGTTTTTTGATCGAAGGAATAATCAAGTAGTACCTGAATTTTAATTTAAAAAGATGAAGACAATATACCATTAAATCAAAATATTTTATTTCAACATGAAAATATTGTTTCTAATTTACACCCGCAGAATATAAAAGCTGCTATTGAAAAGAAATGTAAAAATGTTATTGCAGATATTCCCATTTCAATATTTTCTCCCAGTTTATAGAAAAGTATTGAAATAAGTTTTTATTCTATTACACTTTGGTTCTGACTTAAAGCTCAAGAGAAACATGATGAAAAATTAACTTTATTGATAAAAAAATTACCTTTTTAGAAAAACAGTAGTAAGCACCCAATCCATAATTTCATTCAGTACCTAGTTTGTCTTTGAATCATGTATATATTATTCCTAGCATAAACACATATGCAAAAAGTTCTTTTTTTTTTTTCATTGAATAATTTTTATTTTCTAAAAAAAAGCTACAGCTTTTGGACTATGCCAAAACTAAGATGGGGCATGTGCCCCGGGAATCAGAACAAAGGGATGTCAAATGAAGGTTTTGTTTTTACGAATTTTCTCTCTATGTTTTGCAAGATATTGGTTAAATTCGTCCTGCGTGGGATGTGCCAAAGCTTAGAAGAATCTAAAGATAATATAGTATAAAGATCCTGTATAAATCCAAACTTTTTTCAACTCTTTTAGTTTCTGTTATCAGGATTTCAATTAATCAATATTTGACAATGCAGAATATGTAATTCAGTATTACATATTTTAAATTTTAAAATAAGTTGGCTATTAGAAAACTAAAATTCTCGGTACTTCTCTGTTATTCCATCGACCAATTTCCTCAGCTCCCTCGAGAGAAATTGAAAAATAAAGTTTACTTTTTCTAGAAAATTCACAAGGAAAGGATGAGTGTCTCGAAACAAAAGATAGTTTTAATAAGATAAGAACAGACAAGCTATCCTTCCGCTCCAGCACAATACAAAAAATTGAGTTTTTAGCAAAGCACTTGACCTTACTAATGCATAAAAAAACGGTTTAATCAAAAAACTTTTGATTCTCACTTACAGATTGAATCCATATTCACGAATACAGCTTCAACCAAGCCAGAAGATCTCAAACAAAAGCTTAGAATACATGCTGATGATTTTGATTTGACAAATCTTTCTGCAAAGTTGACACTTCTACCAATATTAATCCCGAACAGAACTGACAGAAATACGTTGTCGATCACAATTAAAATGATGTCATCACAGGAATTAGTAAACAAATTATTTTCTAAAGTTTATCTTTTGGCAGAATTTATTTTGTTATTCTGGTATTATTAGTTACATCTGAGAGCTTTAAATGCTCTTCTTCAAACAGACACACCGTCGAACAACAGTATATCAATATAGACTCAATCACTTGATGCTATTGCATATTTATAAAGAAGAAGCCTTTAAAATTGATTTGGAAGAGATTGATAAGAATTTGTAAGCCAAACAACAGAGATAAAACTTTAACTTTTGGTAAATAGGAGTGGGAGAAGCCTGAAATTTGAATATTTTATTCGGTATCATCCAAAAATTAAGTGTCATCAAGTATATCGAATATAAAGTATTTAAACTGGATTAAAAAATCGATAATCTTTTGATATGCTTCTATTTTATACTCTTGTTTGTGAAAAGTGCAACACAAGAAACCCTCCAAAATGAATGAAATGATTCTCGCCACTAGCTTTTAACTATATGCTCCGCAGGGTTGTGCGAAAAGAAAGCTGCGCTTAGGACAAAGTTTCAATTTGGAGCTGCTTTCCCTCAACTTTTTCTTCTGACAGGCCAAAAAATGGTGTTGGTAGTATAAATTTGGGGCCTTTTAAAATTCCACACCTGGAGCGACCGCCCCATTCGGCCCCCTACTTTAGCATGGCGCTGATGCTCCAACTCTCCCTGTTTTTCAAAGTTCCTATGCCACTGTTGGTCGACGGGATAATCTAGTAGTACCAAATTCTCTTTGTAAATATATTTTGCAGTGGAGAGAAGAGAGAGGCGCTAAAATTCATGTTTGGCCTGGATGCTAAAAAGGCTTGTTTTGACTGTGTTTTTGGAAATGTTTCAGTTGCTATGTTTTAACCCTTTGACGGTTAAAGCACTTCTATTCATAAAATACTAAAATGATTGAATGACACCGAAATTTAAAAACAAATTTATTTCATAATATATAAATGTTTTTTTTTTTTTACGTTCTTTGTAAAATTAAAATTTTTATTTAAAAATTCCGGTTTCAGTATGGCATTTCTCAATTAAATTAAGTTGTATTCTGGGCGCGTATAATCACTTATAACCACGAAAGGCTTAACTTTAAATTCTTATTAAATTAGTTTTATAATCAAAATCTATTGGCAATGTGTTTGTCATTCTGCTGTGTTCTATTATATAACCTAAAATAATAATAATAATAGACAGTAGAAAAAGAAGAAATTAAAATAAATATATTGTTACCTGCATTTATGTCAAATAATTTTTCTTTATCTTATATTTCCTTTTGTAAAAACAGAATAGATGTAAGCAGAATATTTAGCCAGTTTTACAAGACCTCTTTTTATTTATTTATTTTTTATTATTTTTTTATTTATTTTTTTTTTTTCATTGAACAGCATTTGTTCATACATTTTGTTTTCTTTTTTAACTTCAAAACTGCAGATCAAAATATTACTTCTAAAAACACTGAATCTTCATATTTCAACCCCTTCATATGATCCCCTCATACCTGCTTGGAAATTAAAACTCTTAGAAATAATATTTCTCAATTTCTACTCTATATAATTACAGTCTGATTCTAGAATCTAATATTTTAATTAAAACAGTGTGGGGGATATGAAGTGTGGAAAAGAGGACTTTTGGTAATGAGGAACATTCACCACTCTTTTTTAATATTTATTTTTAACTTCTGTATGGCAAAAAAATTGCATTTAAATAAAACCACAGTTTTTATTTGGAAGCAATTTCACTTTCTATCTGGGGCACCTACACCTACTGTGATCAGGTTCTGAGCAAATGGAAATATATTTATGTAATAAACCTACAATTGGAATTTTTATTACATTTTCTTAACATGTTGAGTGCCATGGTGACTAACAGTGAACTTTCCGTTTAGGCTGGGTCAGTCACTGGCGAATGACAGTGCAAAATAACAGTGGCATAGCTAGAATGGGTGATACCCGGGGCGGCTGTAAATGGTGTCACCCCTACTTACCAGGGTGTTACCCCTGCCCCATCCGTTACATTTTTTCAATCACAATTCTGTGTTATTACAACAAATGACCATAACACTCCTTATGTACCTTTTGTCCTCTTGCATAAAAAGAAATCACAGGAGCGACTTATCACTCAACTCATAATCCGCATAAGTCAATGCGGTGTCTATATGTAGAAGGTAAGTCTTTCTTTTAAAGTTTGTTTTCACTACTCATTAGTTGGATAAATTGGTTTTTGTTCTGTGGTGCATATCTTATTTACGAAAAAATTCACATTTTCAAAGAAAAGAAAATTAACTCTGTTGCATCGTGCACTAGAATTTTCATTTTATTTCAGAATTATTTTCCAAAATCTTCTAAAATTATTTATCTATAGATTTGCAAAAAGAGATTGGTTGTCACCTCTTAGAGGGTGACACCCAGGGTGGACTGCCCCCTCCACCCCCCGCTTGCTACGCCACTGCAAAATAAGATATAAAACTAAAAAAAAAATATGTTGTTTTAAGTAACTATTAAGAAAATCAAATACTGCAATAAATAAAAGTTGAGATTTGAAGTAAATTTTCATTAATTACTTAAAGCAATATTGTCAGGTTCTGAGACCACCCCTGCTAAAGATTGGAATTTCCGTTATTTCTCTATCTTAATCATTTGTGTATTGTACTGGCTGTGTACTAGAATTTTCAAGGTGACATTCTTTCTTTGTTGAAGGGAGAATTGACAGGTAATCCTGTACAGGTGGTGAGTGAGAAAGAGGAGATTGCTGAGAGGCGTGTTCATCTGTCAGAGATGTATGTGGATTATGAGCAAACAAGCAACATGTCACTAATCAAGAAAGGAATGTGGAATGTGTCCAGTGAATAAGCTCCAAAGGGGGTTGACATTGGGGAAACACAGTGATTTGAGAAGAGCAAGTCTTGTCTGAGATTTGAGCAGTTGGTATCTGAGCTCGTACCTAGAAGGTGTGTAAGACCTTGTAAAGAGTGCTCTATGTTGTAGAGCGTAAGCAGTGCGTATCTGGAGAGCAAGGGACACAGACGTCCTGGTGTTTAGTGCTCTGGGCCGAGAAGTGCAGGCCGAGTATCCATGTGTTGGGAGATTCGAAAGTGATCTCCGATAAAGTTAATCTAACATGTGTTGAGTGTGAGGGAGAAGGTGTAATTTGAACAGTACACAGCCAACCTTTACTGTATCTAATTTAATGCTGAACCGGATCATCTATATCTGAGTTGTAATTGTATATAATTGTAAATAGCGTGTTTATTGTGTACATATATTCTAAATAAACTGTTAATTCAGTTAATTGACAGCGTCAGTGTTGATTTACACAATCCTCATAGTGGGTGACCGATATCACCTAATAATATCGGTAGTGGCAGCTATAACTACCACGGACTTTCTTCAAAGTTGTGTGGGCTCAGAAGAACGTCCGACAAATATATTTTATCCAAATTTTATATCATATTTTACACTGTTAGTCACCGGTGGTTGACATGGCCCGAATGGAAAGTTCATTGTCAGTCACTGATGACTGACATGGCACTCAGCATGTTAGCATTCTTTTGGTGCTCAATTTAAAGATTTTATATGCGTAACAGAATTTCATCATAGATTTTTTTTATGTATTCTAGAGCGAAAATATTATTTTATATAGAGGACACATTTTAAATTATGTAGAGTGACTTGTGACTTCTACAGATATAAAAATTTTCCGACTTTTCATAAATTTGAAAGTTTAAAATTTTTATATGGGGGAAAGAAATGCACCAAATGCTTCCCTGATTAGTTTTGGTAATTCATTGGTTAAGTATAAAAGGGGGGGGACAAGAGGCTAATCCCTCTCCCTCAATTTAAATAAATGGGTTTATCATGCGGAATTATCCAATTTGCTTCAAATTTTGTATATTTATGCATTCTGATGAAGCACTTCCCTGAGTAGTTTTGAGGTTCATTCATTAAGTATAAAGAGGGGAAATGGTGCCCCCCTCTTTCCAGTTTCTTTAGTTTAGGAAAATATCTTTTCCACACTGAATTATTCAATTTTCTTTAAATTTTGTACATAAGTTCATTTTAATAAGGCACTTCCCTGGTTAGTTTTAGAAGTTGATTGGCTAAGTATAAAGGGGGGGGGGCTAATCCCTCTTTATTTAAGTAAATGGGTTTTTCATGTAGAATTATCCCATTTGCTTCGAATTTTGTATATAGGTTCATTCCAATAACACACTTCCTTGGTTAGTTTGTAGAGATACATTGATTAATTATAAACGGGAGGGAACAGGGGCTAACTCCCCCTCTCCCTCCTTAATTTAGATAAATGGGATTTTTCATACTGAATTATTCGATTAGTTTTTAAACTTGTATATAAGTTCATTCTTATGAGGTGCTTATCTAATTAGTTTTGGGAGTCCACTTATTAAATATAAAGGGGAGAACGGGGATGTTAATTCCCTCCTCAGTTTTGATGAATGAATTTTCATGCAGAATTATCAGATTCACTTCAAATTTTGTACATAAGTTCATACTGATAAGGTGCTTCCCTTTTTAATTTTTGGAATTTACTGGTTACGTATAAATGCGGAGAATAAGGACTAACACGCCTTTAATTTAAATTAATGGATTTTTCAAGCAGAATTAATCTATTTGCTTCAAATTTGGTATACTGGTTTATTCTGATATGCCGCGTCTCCGATTAGATCTGGAGGATCATTTATTAAGGGGGAACAGGTGTGTGTGTGGGGGGGCATAATCGCTCTCCCATTAATATAACTAAATGGGTAGCTTTGAAATATATTATACAATTAGTTTGAATAGCCTGTAAGCCCAATGCTTCCATTTTAACTGAGCCCTCCTTTTTTTATTATCCATTGTTTTTGTGCAAAATAATTCCACGTGTTTTATATATATTATAACGCCTCCTGGCCAAGAGGATGGCGTTAAATTTCACTATTTATTAAAGCAATACAATGAAGCATCGTCTAGTTACAACGCTTAATAATTAGTGGATTCAGTACACTAGGTGAAAGTTCGTCGGGTATAGGCTTTTTAAGTGGGCTTTACCGCCACTCGCCTGAAAATAGTCTCTAGTTGCTGTGCTCTCGGCATTAGTTCCTCTCCAAGGATGCAGATTGTCTCCTCTACCTGCTCTTGAATCCAAAATTGGAACCCTTGCACTATGAGAACAGGCTCTACCGCCTGTCTCCACATGATCCAAAAAAAGGACTCTCTCTTTCTCCGCATCTTCTGCTTTTTATTCCCTTCTCTCTCATTCATCATCTTTCTGACAGGCATGCCTTGCCGCCGTTTCGACTCCGAAAGAGGTAGTGCGTTGAGGGATTTTCTCCAGGAGAGAGCGCCGACATGAAAGCGTTTGAACGCGGTTTCTCACGAATTCTCAAAAGCATATCCCCTGGGTGCCCACGGTATCTTATAAAAATAGTGTCCATTAGACAGAAAAGTTTCTCTTAAATGAGCTTTAGAAATGGTTGTTTGCTCATGTTAATTTTGATGATGAAATGTATAGCTCTGTTTCAGACTTTTGGCAAATGTCGGTGGTATTCTGAACTGTGAAAACTGAATTCCTCACACACATACACACACACATATATATCTTTTTGTTCTTTATCCCCTCTTATGCCTGCCCTTAACAAGAGCCCATTTAGCATGGGGTTCAGAGCTATTGCCTTATTTGTGCTATAATTGCACTGATCCTGAAAGTGAGCAAATTTCATTGCAAACTAGTATACTCAATAAATCTCAAATTCAGATTTTTGATAAATTGTTTCTGATGAAACATGAATTTCGTGGGATAGTTTCAATTTTCAAAGTTTGCTGGTGGCCGCCCCTCCCGGTGGTCTCGACCCGACCCCTTGAGTGGGGGAGGTGACCGAGAGCTGGACAGCGCTCGTCGTACACGATGCTTGACGAAGGCCGGTCGGGGACTGAATCACCACCTCCAAGTGAGGCTGGATTGACCAAAGGCGGTCCCGTCCGGTGGCCACGGATAGCGATTGTCTGGAGGTTATATGGTTTTGCTAACTTCGGTTAGTGTAACTCCCGTGGTCCTCGGTTCTCGAGAGAGGCCACCAAGGGATGATCATCGCCCAATCCCATTGGCGGCCTTTGGGAACTCGTCAGCGATCCTCACGTGAGGGTCAAGGCGTCGGTTTCAAGGGTCTGCGCAGTGATTTTGGGCAACTGGAAACAGGTGATCGGGACCTCGGCCACTCACTTGACTCAGAGAGAGCCTGAGTTGAGAGTGTGGGCTTTGTCGAACAAGTGCTAGGAACTCTCTAGTGTCATCGCAGCTCGCAGGAACGGCGTTCAACGACTGCTGGGGCTAACGATGGGAGAGGCTTCGCCAGTGGCTGGTGTGACTTTTTCCGCGGGAAACTCAGCCCCTACTTCTTTTGTAGCGGAAGCAGTGGTGTGCCAGCTCCTAGGTGGGAGGAGACTGGGGGGTGCCCCCGCTCGACCAAGGGACGGGTCGTGACGGAAAGGTGCCGTGGTGGCGTTTGTCCCTCTAGGCCCGACACCCATGGGAGGGGATCGGCCGGTAGGTCCGCCTCCACAATCCACTTGCCACAGAGATCTGGGCCGGTCGCTCACCGAATAAATCGGTGGCACATCTCTCAGAGGAACTCTTGGTCCGATCGAAGTCTGACGTGTCTATGCGGGACTGGGGTTTACTGCGCCCAGTGATTCAGACTTAGCAGTGCCTCAATCTAATTATTCCGCTACTCACTCCTGAGCCGGGCGTCGCTTTGGACGTCGTGGAGGAATTTTTCTTATCTTCCAGAACCAACGAGGGCTCTGAGGTAAGGTAGTGAGTGGCGGGGCTTTGTTTTGGCTTCGCTCGTTTCCTCGGTCGGAGGGCGGGGGGACGGAGCGAAGGGCGCAGGGTCTCGTTCGCGCCAACCCCTTAACGAGGCTGTGTCTATGAAATTTAGGTGGAACTTTCCGGATCCACCTGGGGTCGCTACCGGCACCTAGTCCGTGACACTGGACCCCTCTTAGACCTCCAGCGGAGTGGGGGGTTTGGAGACCAAAGTCTAGACTGGGTGGCGTCTTTTGCCGCCGTGAGGGGTTTTCTCGGCCCTCGAGGTTTCAGTTACGAAGTCACCATCCCTGTGCGGTACGTAGCAGGTGCGTCTTAATGGTCATTCGTAAATCGGTGCATGCAGGGAGCGGGGGTGAAAGAACTTTAGAGCGAGTCCGTGACTATGCGGCAGGAAGGCTTTCCCCGTCTTCCTAGGGTCTTGCTAGGAGCACCTCCACTTTCCGGCTGACCGACATAAATGTGTTTCCTATTATAGTGATTTCATCTTGTAAGGCTGCCGCAAAGCAAAACCCATCCAGGATTCCATGGCAATGGGTCACCGGCTTCAGCGTCCCTGCGGGCGTTGCCGCCCGGGGGCTCATCATGGCTTCTTGGGTGGGAATTCCTGCATCGGGTTGCTCTCGATGGGTAGGTGAGCTGTCGCTTTCGGCCGTTCATCCAATAACTTGGGAACGGTGGTTGGCTCCTCACGGGCCTCATGGCCAACCCTTCGTCCTCCAAGAATGACAAGAGATTTCTTTCTTGTAGTAGTCCCCATTGCAGGGGGAAAGAGCACATGTGCTCAGGAAGCAGGAGAGCATAAGGTAACGGCAGTGGGTGGCGGGGTCTTGTCTGGTCTCGCCCGGTCCCTTTGCTGAAAAGCCACCTAGGAACGCTAACTGCTTAGCGTTCCCAGAGACTAAGAGATCAAACCACTTAGTCTGATCTCTCGAACCTCTGTGCGATCTGAAAAGTTCCGAATGTGCGGATGGGAGGCTGGGAGAAAAACCTTCGTGAAGTGGTGTCTGTGCCGTCAGGAGGGGTTTTACCAATTCCTCTGAGTTCCGCAACGGGTATTTAGTCTGAGCTCTTCGGGCGGTATGCAGCATGTCGTCCATAAGTCGGTACGATCCAGGAGAGAAGACCGAAAGATTCCCGAGTGAGGCCATGATTATGCGGTCAAGGCGATCTTTCCTCGTCTTTCTGGGCATGAGCGTACCGAAGGAGGGGGGGTGACGGGACTACAGCCTTCCTTCAACATTTACAAAAGTGATACCAAAAAGAAGCTCTTTTTTTGTCTTTTGTGGAAAAATATTTTTTTGTATTATACAGTAGACTAGCCATCGTTACTAATCCCAAATTAGTCCATATTGACAAAAAAGAAGAGAAAACGGGTGATAGGGTTACAGCCGCCTCTACTTCTCCATCCGAAACAGTCAAAAATTTAATGAAAGAAGTATTTTCCTTTCATTTTTAGATAAATCTGTAATTTTTTCTGTCATTAGCCAAAAATTGCATTTCCCCCTCAATCGTTTGACAAAATTTGCATTTTTTGTGCGATCTTTTGTTAAAATCTGCAATATTTTGAAGCCATTTCACGAAATTTGCGTACTTACTCCGATCAGTTTATCCAAGTTCGCTTTTGTCCCGTAATCCTTTGTTGAAATTTGCATTTTTACTTGGCTTTTTATCGAAATTCACGTATTTTGCGATGCCTTGATGAAATTAGTTTTTTTTTCGTTACCCTCTGACAGAATATGTCTTTTTTATGATATTTTGTCGAAATTCATGTTTTTCTTGCGGTTTTGGGATGAAATTTGGATTTTTGCGATTGTCGAAATTTGTGTATCTTCCTTTGATTTTTTGACGAAAATCGCATTTTTTGCGGTTCTTTGCGTTTTTTGCTGCGGTCCATTCACAGAATACGCATTTTTTGCAATCATTTGACGATATTCGCTCTTTTTTTTGCATGCGTTAGATTAAATTCACTTTTTTCAGTAAGTATTAGACGAAATTCGTTTCTTCCGTGACCATTCGATGAAATTTGTATTTTTTCCAAGATCCGGCGAAGGAATAAATGTTTTTTCGCTCATTTGTTGAAATTTACTTTTTGTTTGTGGCCTTTTAGCGAAATTTGCTTTTTTTTAAACCGTTTGTCAAAATTTGCGGATTTTTGCGATGCTTTGACGAAATTTACGTTTTTCAGTAACTCTGTGTACATGGTTTTTTCGCGATAACTGTTTTAAATTTCCATTTTTTCCGAAATTCGCGGGTTTTTTTATTGTTAAAATTTGTAATTTTTTTCCATGGGGCTTTTTGTCGAAATTAAAGTTTTTTGTGATCTTTAGTCGGAATTCGTGTTTTTTTCCCGCGGCACTTGGACGATATTGGCTTTTTTTTACGATCTATCGACGAAATTCGCATTTTTTTCCTGGGTCCTTTCACGGAATACGTGTCTTTTTGCGAATTTTTGTCGAAATTCGCGTTTTCATCGGTTTTTTTATATAATTCGTGTACCTTTCTGCATCCCCTTTGACGAAATCCTCGTTATTCCAGCAGCTATTAGCCAAAATTCGCGTTTCTTTTGACGATTGCAATCAGTTGATTTCTTCAATCATTTGATGAAATTTGTTTTCTTTCTGAGTTTTTTTAACAAGATTCACTTTCTTTTTGCAGCCTATTGATGAAATTCGCTTTTTTGTGAGGCCCTTTGACGAAATTCGCATTTTTTGTTGTTTTTTGTTGAAATTTGCAAATTTTCTGTGGCCTTTACATGAAATTCACGTTTTTCCTGCGACCTTTTATCGAAATCGTATTTGTTCCTGTATCCTGTCGAAATTTGCATTTTTCTCAACTTTTTGATGAAATTTGCATCTTTACCCGCAGCCTTTTGACAAAATTAGCTTTTATTTTTGTCTCCGTTTGATGAAATTTGTGTGATCTTTTACCGAAATTTGCAGTTTTTTCGAGGCCTTTTCACGAAATTTGCGTTTTTTCTGCAACTCTTTATCGAAATTCGCAATCCGTCATTAAAATTCGCCTTTTTTTCGGAGACTCTTGAACGAAATTAACTTTTTGTCTGCTTGCGTTTGACGAAATTCGCTTGGTTTTTTGAAATCCTTCGATGAAATTCGAATGTTTTGTGATTTTTTTTTATGAAATACGTGTCTTTTGTCATATTTTGTAGAATTTTGCGTTTTTTTGCAGCTCCTTGAGAAAATTTGCGTTTTTTTGCACGATCCTTTGTCGAAATTTGAATTTTTTGAGCGGCCTTTTGACTAAAATAGAGTTTTTCTGTGAAACTGTGACGAAATTCTCATTTTTTCGCGATCCATTGTCGAAATTAGCATTTTCAGCGGTCATTAGACGAAATTCGCGTTTATTACGCTATCGCTTGACGAAATTTGCATTTTCTTCCGCTTATAACGCCTCCAGTCGGCGTCGTGCGGTAGCGGGACAATGTTTAGCGGGTAAGAGTCTGGCGTTAATTTTTACTATGTATTTATTTAATCAATACAGTGAAACATACGTCTTGTTAAAATAAAAATTAGTGGGTTCAATACACCAGGTGAAAGTCCATCCTATAAGTTCTTTTTAAGAGGGCTTTACCGCCACTCGCCAGAAAAAAGGTCTATATTCGCGTGTTCTCGGCAGTAGTTACTCTCCGAGGGTATAGACTGCCCTGTCTCCCTACTACGAACACCGACTTCACCACCTGCCTCCAATTATCCAAAAAAGGAATCCGCATCCCCTACTTTTTATTTCTTACTCTCTCATCCATCATCTTTTTGACAGGCACGCCCTGTCGCCATTTCGACTCCGCGAGTGAGAGTAGGATGTAGAGGGATTTTCTCCAAGAGACGTGAACGAGTCTAAACGCGGTTTTTCAGGAATTCTCAAAAGCATATCCTACGGGTGCTTGCGGTAACTATAAAGACAATGTCCATTAGACAGAAAAGTTCCTCTTAAATAACCTTTTGAAATGGTTTTCTTCTAATGTAAATTTTGATGATCGAAAGAGATGTATAGAGTTTGAGACTTCCGCCGACGACTTTAGCAAACGTCGTTGGTATTCTGAACTGTATTCCTTACATGCTATTAGTTGAGGAAGTTGACATTTTCCGCTATCATCTGACAAATTTCGCATTTTATTCGCGGTCTTTTGAAAAAATTCGGATTTTTTTTCCCAATCCTTTAGCGAAATATGAGATATTTTTCTGTGAACGATTGACGAAACTGATTTTTTTCAACGACCATTTGTCAAAAATTGCGATACATTTATTAAGTCCAAAATTTCAGATTGATGACCGATTTTTTTATTTCTTAAAATTCTAAACAGAATCCTCCCTGCTCCCCCCTTACCCCTCTTTTTGTTTAAAATTATTGCTGCTTACAACGTAGTTCAACTAGCTTCATAAGATGTAGAACATTATGGTATAACACCTCCAGTCGGCGTTGTGTGGTAGCGGGTCGAATAATAATGGCAAGAGGCTGGATCAGATTTCACTAGAATTTATTAAGTTCGTACAAGGAAATCTATTTCCTGTTATAACAAATACAAATTGTGGGTACGTTACACAGATTGGAAAAGTTAGTTTGTGTTCCTTTTGAAATGGCTTCCCCGCCACTCATCAATGTAATAAATCCTTATCCGGAGTTGTTCTCCATAAGTTCCGTTACCATAGGCGCTGGCGGCCTACTAATCCGTTTACAAGAGTAAGGCACCGGTGACCGGTCTCTACTCTATCTGTATCCAAAAGGCAAGTCCCGGGAGCAGACTCCCCGTCTCAACGCCCTGGCATCCGAAAAACAAGTCCCCCCTCACAGCATCTTCTTGCCCTATTTATCCCGTCTTCCCTCATCCATCATTCCTTGTGCTGACCCGCCTCCATCGCTGCTTGCAACGGCGGTCGCCTTTACTGGGGAAATATCTTTCTCCTACCTGTTGAAATCATGGTCAAAGCGGTCTCTCGCACTACTTCAAAGGTTCATCTCTTGTGGGGTCTTAAATCCGCGTAACGACCATACGCATTAGTCGGAAAGTTTCCTTTAAGTGGTCTATAGAATTCGGCTGACTTTCTAATGTCCATATTGATGATGGAGAGAGATGTATCTCTCCTTTTGAGGATTCCGCTGGCTTGGCCGATGTGGGGGGGGGTAATTTTAGAAGTGTGGGAATTGGATTCATCACAATGGGAACTTAGATCAGTCCGCCTTGAAATAAAATCTTGTGTACACCATAACTTACGGGAATCTCGCCTAAGGCATCTTTTTTTGGCTGAGCCTCAAAAATGTCTTTTCTCATCATAGGAATTAATTTTGAGGGTTTCTATAAAGCAGCTTTCCTTGGCATCAGGTGACTTATAGGTGTCTAGTTTTGACAGGAAACCAACCGAAAGGACTGCTTGGCTTTTTGACTGTTGGATGGGGTGAACTATTGCAATCAGCCTTTCGTTTCTTGTTTGGGAATAGGGCTGCATGACTTCTGCTGGACAGTGTGCAACCTGAAGACCGGACTAGTTCCGTGATCCAAGTCCAAGAGCCGACCATTCCAAATTTAATTACACTAGAAGTTGACTTGTAAACTTAGCAATGTGTCTTCCTACACCCAGTTTTCCATATTTTCATACTTTTGATTGTACAGCAAACACAACAATAGACCTGCGAGTGAGCCACTAGTGGTATTGATTTTTGGCTTATGCTCCACTTTGTTTCCGGCAGACATGGATCATTAGATTCCCCTATTACTACTCTTCCATAATATATATCGGATTTTTTTTTGTGCTCAATGACTTAGGGTTTTGTGCGATCGGCTCTTATGAAGGGCAGTGTTGAATTCAGGGGGTGGACATTCCCCTCCAGAAAATTTGAAATTTTGAGTTTTTAATAGTCAAAAAGTACAATTTTCTCCCTGGAGCCACTGAAGTCCATTCTGGAGAAAGGTGTCTGAATTCAACACTGATGAAGGGCGACCCGGTTTGGACATTTCTATGTGGGTGGCATGGAAGAATCGTCCTATAGTTGTTGTACAACCACTCCTGCATCTATACTCCATATAATTTTAACAGGCTTCTCAAGAACATTCTATCCTCCCCTTCCTACTTCATCCCTTCATTATCATTAAAAACTATGGATAATGTTAAACTATGTAGGTCTGGATATTTACATTAGGTGTGTACTACTGTGTGTGTGTCCATGTGGCCTAAATCAGTCTGTGGTTCTTTATCTCAGAACCTTGTGAATTCAATAAACTTTATTTTAAAACAATAAAAGCACAAAAATACAAACTACATCACATAAAAAGTGATGGGGTTTTTAAAAACACAATACAGTTAAATAAAGCAAATCATCTGGCTGAACAATGGGTATAGTCGTCTTTGACAGCTTCCTGAATCCTAGAGAGTTAATCTTGTTTGTTCAAAATAGGCGTCCTGTGAAAATGAGATAGATATTTTGTTGACTATTATTAATCTCATCATTTTAAGCATATTTTTCAGTACAAATTCTATGTATCACTATATTACAGGGGAGCAGAATATGTTTTTACTCACAACATTTTCCCTAATCCTTATAAAAAAATTTCCCCAAACTTTTACGACATGTGATATAGACTTACATAAACTCTCTAATACCATAGGTATAGATTTTTTTTAAGCACATTTTCTCAATATATGAGCGAGTACATATTATTCTGAGATCAATTTTGTAAAGGTCATCATACAGATCTTTCTAATTTTAGTGGGAATTTTTCCGTCTTGTGTAATTATGTAATTCATTGTTAAAATCAAAACCAATTCTAGATTTTTGTGCAAAATTTCCAGCATTAGAAATCTTTGGTGGTCCACTGGTCAGAAATCACCAAAAATTCAATCAGACCACTAATCTAAAATATTTAGTGGTCCGCAAGACCAGTAACCCCCCCCCCAATCCTTGCTCTCTCTAGCACATAAACAAAGTTTCCTGTCCCTGAGAAAACTGAACCAAACACAAACTACAAAATTTTATTTAGGAAAAAAAAAAAAAAAAAAAAAAAAAAAGACAGTAAACTTCACAGTCAGTTGAAATAAATGATCAGAAATGAAATATAATTTTACAGTTTTGTTTACGTACTATATACATTTTTAGCAAATTATAATTTTACATTTTAATATGACAAAAATTTTGGGTAACTGCGAAAGAAGTTCGGTTTATATTCTAGTATGTGTGTGTCGGGGGGAGGGGGGCAGTTAAAGATACCTAATAGAATTTTATGTAACAGGCTAGTGATGATCACTGTGGACCAGTTACTTTTTTTATCAATTCTTTTGCTGATTTCCCTAGATGGCCTAATTTTTGCCTGATCCTAGATTGCCAGATCGGGCATATTCTGCACCCCTGCTATATCATTTGAAAGGTTCAGCATACAAGAAAGTGGAGAACAGTCGCTTTGACCTTGGCAATGCAATTGTTCATACTCAATTCCTTGGCAGATTCTGGACTGATAAAAACTCAACATTTATTGCACATGTGCAAAATAAAAATAATAATTAGTTTTGAATTAACAGGTGGCCCACGGGGCGGGGGATTCCTGAAGCAATGAAATGTGTCCCCTCCTCCACTGTTACAGAAGTCCCAGCTAGAGAAAAATGTCTAAATTCAACACTAATATTAATGTCCTTATAATTCAGCCTACTTATTCAATATGTTCATGAGATGTCTGAATAATTTTTTTTAAACTTTGCTGTCCAAACACACAACTATACAGTTTTAATTCAATTTCAAGTAAGTGGTATGGATAGATTCATATGAAGCATTAGAGATTTTTTTTTATATTTAGTTCTTATTTACTTTTTAAAGTTTATACAAAATTCTACACATCTTTATTTTTTTTTATAAAGCTTGCTTGGGATTAAATGAAAACAACACCAAAGTCATCCTTAGAGGCGTGTGACTACACAAAACTTTGTGCTAAAAAAAAAAAAAAAATATTACAAAGCAGCGAAAAATTTATTATTCATTATGTTAGTATTTATTATCTAAAAAAATTAAAAATATAAAGATGCTTAGTTTTGAAATGTAATATTTTTTTTTTCTGAATAAAATAAAAATATTCGATGTAAGTTGTGGACAATAGAGGAAAGAATGGGTTATTTGTAGCCTATATTCAGTAATTTCACCTTTTTACTATACAAATATTGATGTCTTTCTGTCCACACACACATGATGTCTCATCACGTAAATATAACAAAAAGGTTATATTTACGGTTAGTTCAAACTGCATTCTCCAGACACCTGACACTAAACTAAAGATTTAAAGTTTCTAAAAAATATGAAATGTTAAACTTAAAAACTGTTAAGAAATTTTACGGAAATGTTGATTTTGAAAATATTTTTCAGCTGAAAGATGTTTGGAAAGTTTATTTATACTTTTTTAAGAATTGGCAACAATAAGTGAAAAAAATGATTGAAACTTTGAATTAATAAGAGAGAAAATTGCACACTGCACATAGCAAAATAGTCAAATATGTGCCAGTGAAATATGGTTAAATTGTTATGCATAGTTAAATTTTAAACTGTTTATAAGATAATCAAATTTAAAAACCATCTAATTCATCAGGTTTATCAATATTTCTGTATAAATCTACCAACTTTCATAATTTTAAAAGTCAAAATGTTATAGTAAACTCAATTGCAACACCAGCTACTTTTTAAAAATTGAATCAAAGTTAGCTCTTCTTTTCAACAATACATGAATTTACTTACCCATACACATGAAATATAAGATTAACAAATCACGTTCTATTCTAATACAATCCAATTCAGCATCATCTCTCAGTAGAAAAATTTATGTGCTTCTTCAGCAATCAGATTACTATCATAAAAAATCAAAATACATTAAAAATCTATTTTCAAAGAAAAATCTAGAGACAAAAAAGTAAATTTTGTCTTTTTAAGTTATTAGATAAAATTACTCGGTTAAGTCTAAATTAATCTGCAGCATTTAGTGCTATGCTGCTTTGTATCTAATCCTATTAGTGATTGTTTTAAAATCTATGTAGGTATTTCTACCTTAAGGCTCCTGTCCCTGCAGGCGAAGACACTCGCAAGCGAATGCAAAACCTATGAGGGAAATTTTTTTTTTTAATATCTTGCTTACATTTCAATATTTTTAAATATATTTCTTTTTACACTGGACAACTGAGGTTCATCTCTACATCACTCTTTTTGATTTTGGTTGCAAGTATTTTTTTATATTTTCACTTTTGAAAGTGATTCTGAAAATGAAAGGATCATTTAAAAAAATAGCTGCAACCAAAAAGAAAACAATTTAGATATATGGATTTCAACTATCAAATGCAAGGAGAAAAAAAAAATAGAAACATTGAAATGCAAATGAGATATTAGAAAATAACCTCCCTAAAGGTTTAGCATTAGCTTGCAAGTGTCTTCACCTGCAGGGACAAGAGCCTTCAGTTATAAAATTTTCACAAAAAAGTCAAAAGGTTTAGTAAGGAAAGCTTGAAACATTAAAGCAATTTATAAAAGCAAGAGAAGAGCACCTTAAAGTATAGAAAAAAGATGGATGTGGATGAGTGTTTGTTTTGTAAAATTATTTTTAAAATGACACACTGAAAACAAAATCCTCAAAATTGAAGTATGCATTATTAATGTTCAGGAATGGGGAAACACAGCATTTTGCTCGCCATTGGCGAGTGGAATTTTTGGCAAGGTGAGTGCATTTTTAGTTTTTGAAAAACTGTAGGCAATAGAGACACTGTTTTAATCTAGATATTTTAACTTTCCAAATTATGACAGTGTAAATATGGTACTAAGTTCTATCTAAATAATTTGATGTCTGTTGTATATATTTCTTGATATTATAGAAAAAAATTCAAGAATGTATTGTAGTGATAGTAATTTTGTCTGTAATCGTGTGCGACTTTGTCATTACTATTTTCAACTGCATGTGAGTTAGGATCTTGCGGGCTGGTGAAACAAATCCTTGGCTGGTAAGATTTGTAAAAAATTTCCCACCCCTGTTTATGTTCATTAAGATTTTTTTTTTAAGGTGCATCTTATTTTGTTGAAATATTTGGGGGTACTGTTACCTTTGCTTTCAAAGATTATTAGCAGAGAAACTACCCTATTTTGCACCCAGGGTATACATGGATTTTGATTCCCCTCCCCTATTCTACAAAGTAAATTTATAAAGAGAAATCTACTAAGTTTCTAATAGTTGGCTTATTTAAAAACGTAATACTGAACTATGTAATTAGCTTTGTCAAATATTGATTCATTAAAATCCTATGGAATCAAAAAAACACTTCATTACCTCAAATTATTTACTCAGAATCTTAATTTTGTATAATACTTAGATCTCCTATTTGGCTTTGACATTCCTCATAAAGAACAATTTTAACAATTACTAAACTAATTACAGACGAAAGGAAAAAACAACAAACAAAATCTTCATCTAGTAACCTCATCGCCTTTTAACCTATTGCTCAGGACACATACCCCTCATTTTCAGCCCTGAAAGAAACTTATGACACAATCAACTAAAGACGAGGCACAATATTGATATATTAGTGGTTTAAATAAAAAAATATTGTAACATGTATTAGAACAAGGAAATACCTAAAAATAAAGATTGTTTCAAGAGAATTTTGCATTATATGTCCTTCAGACATAAATATTATTTTAATTATTGCAAATATTACTTATAAACAGGACAAAACAAAAAAAAATAACTTAAGGAAATATTAGATGAAATGCTAGTGTGGGGCTTTTGCAAGAAGCATTTCACTTTAGATTTCTTTTTTTAGAGGGAAAACTTACATAAAACCTGACAATAGCCGTTGTTACTTAGTAAGCAATATCATTAAATTAAATTATACCTTTAGATAATGCTGAAGTAGAATGTTGTTGCACTTCTAATCCTGTAGAAAATTGTATCTTTGTTTACTTTCACAGCCAACATCTGTAAAATCAGGTACAATTGAGAAAGTATTGTCAATGATATGACGTGAAACATCAAACCATATAGCAAAGACAATACACATTCAATTAATATGTTGAGAGTTGCTCTTACTGCACACTGATGATTTGGGAAGAGGAAAGCAGGAACTGTCACTGAAAAGAAAAATAAATAGAGTCTGAAAAACACAGATATAATAAAACATAGTCTATTAAAAATTTAGTGTAAGATTAATTTAAAAGTGATGCTATAATTCATTCATATCTAATCATGCAAACTATTTTATTTATGCAAAAATCGGTTTAAAAAAAGGATGTACAAACTTTGCAATTACTAAATAATCTCGATAGTATAATTAATTTTTTAAGGAAATAAAAGCAGCACTGCACTTATGAATATCACATTTGCCATTTTTTTTTTCTCGTACATGCTTCGATCGATGCATGAGTATGGAAAAAACAGTTTTTCAAAAATGTTTTATATACAACTATAATAAACAATCAATATTATAAAACTTACTTCATTGAATTTGCTACAATTCTTAGCTAGGCAGAAACAGAAGAACGAGATAAATGAGAAACAACGCTCAAAAGTTACAAATCAACAACAGTACACACTTGGAGAAAAGAAAAATCGCCAATAAATATGGCGTTCATAAGGTTGCTTGAACTGTAGAGAAGGCGATTATGCCAAGCCAAATTATCCTGCCAAGATACCAAAGGTAACCGTCATGCGCAGTAACGAACTGCGCATGACGGTCAAATAGAATGATTTTTAATGTAACCGTATCTTACGGCGCAATAGACACTCCGCTGTAAAATGGGGTAGATGTACCAGTAATGGACTCTATTCAATGTTATTGGTTTATATATAAAAAAATAATAATAATAATAATAATAATAAAAGCAAAATTTTTATAACTCTCCCTTGCATAATTTATTCATTTGCATTGATGATACTCCTAATCAAACCAATAAGGAAGCAGAAAATAATGTTTTGAAATTCCACTGTCTTTTTGTGAAAATCTTAATGAACATGCTAAGAGCTGATTTCATTTAATAAATTCATATGCTCTTTATCTTACTTTATTTTACTTTTATTTTGCAAAATTTTCAGTTTTGTTTTATTGTTATAGAAATGTTTAATTTTTATATACCAATAGACTTAATTTTAAGAAAGGATGTCTGGTTGCTTAAATAGTTATTTTCTAATAATGGACACTACTCCATACACATTGCTAAAAGATGCGTTTCAACTATGTTTATAGTGCATAGAATATTTCAACTGCAAAGCTTAATAATAAAATTTTCATTTTTTAATTTGGCCTACCAAAATGTAATAACACCAAAACTTTCCTACAATCCCCAAACCAAAATACATTGCAGTGTTCTGCAATAAAATTCAGCTATCAAAAGTGGGCAGAGATGTCATATACGCACCATACTAGCTTGAGTGCAAGAATATGGCGATTTTATACCTCATATGGTTTTCAAAACTTAATTCCATATATATTATTTCCGATTAAAAATTATATCTAAAACAACATATATGTCTGTGTGTGTATTGTTTTCCAATTAGACGGCTGCATTTTTCCCTCAACCCTCTGACGAAATTGTCATCTTTTTTGGGATTCTGTGATGAAATTGTCATTTATATTTTTAGCAGCTTTTTGACTAGATTCCCATTTATTTGGCAACCTTCTGATGAAATTCACATCTTTTTGTGATTCTTCCACGAAATTTGTGTTTTTTAGCAGCTTTTTGACCAAATTAGCATTTATTAACGACCCTTTGACGAAATTTCCTCAGTGCATTGTGGAAACTTGAATGTTTTACATGATTCTGTGACAATTCGTATTCATTAAGCCATACTTTGACAAATTTTGCATTCATTAAGCGATCCAAAGTTGGTTCTGTTCTGTATTTTCTGAAAATAAAAGGTTTTGGATTCCAAAACGGAGAGGGGGGAATGCGAAATTTGACGATCAGTTGCGGGAAAATATTGTTCGAATTAGCGATTTTTCACAGTAAAAAACTTTCAAAATATGTCATTCAATCACATGAAAATGTCACAAAATTCGCAAAAAGATTGTGGAAGTTAATTATAGTTTCAAAATGCAAAATTTTTCGGAAAATTTGTGGGTTTTTTTTTTTGGGGGGGGGGGGTGTCGCTCCTACGATATTCTTTTGGGCGGGATTTCAAAATTTCAGGCTCGAATCCCGCCATCCCTCCCTGGTAACTGATTATTGATAACAAAATTTTTGCCAAATTGGAGTCAGAAACAAAATTGCACCAATGTGATGTGTGTATGACATCTCTGCCCGGAAATGTTCTGTAGAAATGAAAAAGAAAAGCGCAATGAGATTTTTTTTACATATAAAGCAGTGCCAGTGCATCTTTTATGGAGATGCATTTTTTTTCACCTCAGACGAAATTTGCGATTTTTTTTCTCTCTCTCGCTTTTTTGACAAAATTTGGTGGTTTTCTTGCTGTTTTGTTGAGATTTAACTTTTTTTTTCTTCACATGCAAAATTTTTTAATATTTTTTTCTTTTCTTTTCCGAGATCTTTTGGTGAAATTGCCCTTTTTGGGAGGGGCTTTTCTTGATCTTTTGATAAGATCAACAAAATTCTCAATTTCTTCATACATCATCGACGAAGTTTGCAATTTTTGCATAATGAAATTTTTGATGTTTCTGTATCAATTAACAAAACTCTTAACTGTATCTGATGAATGAAATTAATTTTACCGTAGCAAATTAACAAAATTCAAGATTTTATGCTACAAACCATTGACAAAAATTTCAGTTTTTTCCAGTTATAAATTGACGGAATTCGCAGGCCACTTTTGGTTTTGGTCCTGAATTGTGCATCCCTATTTTAAATATATTTTTCCTTTTGAATATTAGTATTCTATATGCTGCAATTTCAAATATTTATTGTAATGCTAGTTGATAATATTGCTTTAAATTTTCAGAAAACAAAAATGATATGGAAAGATTAATTGACGATTTGGTTGATGGCACTATTACGGTTGATAAAGTTCCTATCATTCAGAGCTCTCAAAAAGAGCGTGTGACTACAAAAAGGATTCGGCTGAATCAACAGGAAGCTGAATCAGATGCGATCCAGCAGCAACCTAAGAGGTATATTAATTTTTTCATAATTTTAAAAAAAGTAATTTTTTTTATATAAGAAATTTGATTAATCCATAATTTGAATTAATAGAAGAGCTCCATTTATGCGATATAATTCTTTTAATGTAAGGACCTTTACCTTTCTTTGGGTTCTTTTACTCATTGTATGTTATTTAATAGACGCCTTCAATGTGATGTTACCGTAATTTCTGGAAGAAACGCTGCAGCGGCGTAAACACCGCATCGCGGAAAATCACGCAAAAAAATTTAGAAAATGGTCGTAAACGCCGCAGGTGAAATTTCCGCGGTAATCGCGGTTAACATGTTAAACAGAAACACATTAATAAGCTGTATTAAGAAATCATAAAAAGTGAAATTATTAATCAGAAATTAATAAATAAATACAAAATTAATAATATTATTTAAATACCGTATTTTCGGGAATAAGCGCCGCGACGCATACGAGTTTAAAAATAAAAATTTGCTTAGTGCGGCGCAGCGGATACGGTGATTTTTTTTTCCTAGCAGTACCGTAAAATACCGTTAACCCCCCTCCCCCCCCGTGACGAAAAATCATAAAATAATTAGAGAGGGACGCTTGCACGGGATTTTTCCACGTTCGCTTCACAAAATTTTCAGGAATGAATCATGAATTTTGATATTTGAAGCAATACTTGAAAAAAAATGGTTTTAAAAAAACGTAAATTCTGTCGAAAACGCAGAAAAAAGGAAAAATTTGTAAAAAAAAAAAAAAAAAAAAAAAGCACGAAATCAATTTAAAAAAATCTTTAAAAAAAAGCACATTTCATCAAAGATTCATGATTCATCACTGAATCTTTGGAACGGGGGAAAAAATCGAATTCAGAACAAATTTTCTGAAAGTTATAAAAGAAGGGGAGGGGGAAATTCAGGAAATTCATTCGAAAATGCAATTTTCGTTTATTCTTAATCTAATGCGAAATTTGCGTAACTTTTTGCGGTCTTTTAATGAAAATTGACATTTTTTCGCGATATTTTGACGAAATTGAAATTAATTTGTTTTTGCAACCATTTGTCGGAATTCGTGATACATTTTATGTCCGAAATTTTGGAATTATGATCGATTTTTTTTTTTAATTTACGAAAAATTCACAAAAAAGTATCACGCTTGTTTGAAAAAAAAAATGCTCGTAAACGTCGCATCGGTAGAAATGCCACATCGCTTAAAATTTCAGTTTAAAACACGTAAACGCCGCGGCGTTTCTTCCAGAAATTACGGTAGTCATGATGTTTTGCTTGGATACTGACTCCAAATAAAGATTGCTATGCTTCATTTCTTATTAAATATAAATCACAGGAAATGACATCATTCCATATGAAGCATTATGATATATAGCTTTAAAATGTAGCTATGATATAGAAATAAAATAAAAAATACAGCATAGTAATTATTTAACTGTACAATCAGGAAAAAGTTATTATTTTGTAAGAAATATTTTGGTTTGTATCTACTGTTTTAAAAAATGTATAAGTAACCTATTGACTACAACTATGCATTATTGTGTTATTTCAGAAGTAATCATTGAAATGAAGAAGAATTAGATAACAGTGGATAGATTTATGTTGTATTTCAAATGATATTTAAAATAGTTCACCATTGTGCGCTACTTTTGGTGCACACTGATCCACTTTACAAATGTACATGAATAATAATACCAGTTTACTGTTTTTTATATCAGTTTCTTCCAGAGGGTTTCAGGGGGGCGCTCAACCCCTCCTGCCCTTTAGTAAAATATTCGAATTTCGTCAAAGAATCATGAAAAATACTCAAATTTTATCGAAATATTGTGAAAAATACTTTAATTTTGTAGAAAAATCAGGGAAAATAGGTGAATTTTAACGTGATTGTACAAATTAAGAGAATTTTCACGAAGGTTCGGAGAGAAATATACAATTTTTCTCAAAAGATCACGGAAAATATGCAAATTTTGATGAAAGATCGCAGAAAATACTCGAATTTTCTTGAAAAGCAGTGGGGAAATATGCAAATTTCGCTAAACAATCATGGATAAATGCAAATTTCAATGAAAAGACTTGAAAAAAGTGCAATTTTTCTCAAATGGTCACGGAAAAAATGCAAATTTCGTCGAACGTTTGTGAGGTCGTGAAAGTTCAGCTTTTTTCTTGCTGAGCCTGTAGCATGTCTTAAAAAAAAGTAAAACCAATGACCAGAAATCCACAAAATTCTAAAATAAGCTAAACCTCTGGTCCCAAGATGCGCTGAATAAGAGGAATTACTGTATCATTGCATTGAGAAATGTTTTGTATGTGGAATCTATGTGCAGTAGAACTCCAATTAAAACTGATTTCGATTAATTGAGGTTTCTGTTAAACTATCCGGTAACGAAGTGCGATTTTACTTTATATTTTTTTGTAAATAAGTCATTGACTTGTGGATGTTGAGGTTGATTTTGACTGATAATAGATATTTGAGTTTCATGATATCATGAAATTTAAATTTTCTTTTATGAATCCCTGTTTTGTTATGTCTTTTGTTTTATAATTCAATGCATGTTTTGAAATAAATTAACCAATGATTTCACTAAGTTGCTTAACTGTAGAACTGTAAATTTTTAATGATATCCACAGACCACAGTACGTCAATTTGAAAATTATACCTTTATAAATTTAACAAATTTTTGAGGTGATTTCTTACATTTATTATCACATAACAGATAACATATGTCATCTCACTTGCTGGTGCTCATGATACCCTTACTACATATGCAATAATCAAAGTGCTTTCCAGAGTACATGTTTGAACACTTTTTCTTTAATAATTTCATGTCTAACCATCGTGCATATGTATTCTTAAAATTTTATTTTTTTTATATTTACCACTAATAGTTGATTAGTTTTTTGAACTATGCATTTAAATAACAATAGTTCTGTTGTTTTATTTTAAGAGATGTTAAATGTACAAGCATGACAAACTTTTAAACAAAATTTCTATTAACATAGATTTTCGATTTGAGGTCTAATGGTCCTAATTAGCTCAGGTAATCGAGATTTTTTACTGTGCTAATATCAAGAAGTGTTTTAATTTAGAATACAAAAGGTTATTGCCAAGATTTATTCAGTCTCTGTTTTTTTTTTTTACAAAAATAATGTAATTATTTTATGACATTGGTTTTCAGTCCTTTTTTTTCCAGTAAGTGATGATAAAACTACCCCTGTTTTATCAGATTGTAGTGCAATTTATACAATTTGATACCCAAAACAAATTTCAATTTAACAAATTATTTTAATTGCAATTTTGTTTTTTAACTGTAAATTAAAAATTCAGTTTTCTACAAATTTATGTATTTTTTAGTCTATATCAGCATTTTTATTTATTTATTTTTAGGCAGAAGATGGCGGCTGTTGCCTTAAAAAAAATCTGAAGCAGCAATCGATATTAAAATCTGTGAGAAAAACGAATGACGAACCTGCATGCTTCCAGTGCTCCAGTTTAAGCAAAGAAGTATTGCAATTCAAAAAACGGGTAACAGAATTAGAAGAGGACGCTCAAGCCAAAATTCAAAAGGCTGAACTTTACAAACATAAATATAAGGAAATGAAAAAAAAGTACAAATCCTACAAATATTCACAGATGGTACAAGATAGAGATTTTGTGAGGATTGGTGAGCATCTTTCACTGGAAAAATCCCGTCATGCGAACTGTAGAGTTTCGCATTACTCAAAGTATGTGTCCGATATGGTGGATGTGGTGTTTGGCCGTGAGGCACTAGCACAGAGTGTGTTGCGGGGAATCAAAGGATCCAGTAAGTCTGTACTGGGCCATGTGGCCGCAAAGTTTAATGTCAATGTAGCCCTGGTGCGAGCTACAATGCGGAACAAGCTGAATACAGCTTCTAAGGCAGAAATAGCCTCAAAAAAATTGAAATAAATATTTTTTGATTTGTATATGTTGTGATACATTTTTTGTTTGTTTAAATATATTCTCCGTTCATTTGTATACACCACAATTTCTAAGTGGAGACAAAAATATGCAGGTAAGATTATTTTTTGTAGATTTTAACATGCTTGTAAAACAGTCTATCAATTGACATAATTTACAGTTCTAAAAGAATTTTCATGTGCAGCAAAATAAATTTTATGCATATCTTTCTAAATAAGCATATATGATTTGAATCATTCTTTGATCTGAATTTGTGCAATTACTGGAAGTGGTTCATTATGGTATCAGTATTACAATAGAAAAATGCTGAAAAAAATCCACAGTGTATATATATATATATATATATATATATATATATATGTAACATTTAGGCTTGGTTTGATTCTAGGGCTTGCTACTTTTTTTTTCTTACAAAAGCTGATTAAGTCCTGGACCTCTGTTTATATTGGTGTACTCTGTATCACATTTCAAGTGTATGCATTTTTTTAGTTTTCTTATTCACCCTAAATTTATTTTAAAAATCGCACTTTTTATTAAAAATGTACAAAATTAAAAAAAAAAATTTTTTTTCATCCCTATTCTTGCCCAGTAATGAAACTTTTGAAAAAATAAAAACTATATAATACCACAGATATCATAGCTTGAAGATTTAAGTTCCTATGTTTATTTTAAATACTTCAATAATCTTACATCATTTATTATTATATACCGTATTTACTCGTGTATAAGGTGCACCCCTACTTTACAAGTAAAGATGGAGATTTTTTAAAATCTCGTGTATAATGCGCTCCATAAATTTGATATGCTAATGAAGAATGACCAAATGAATTTCAGCAAAAAAAAAAGTTGAAAGAAACAATACACCAGACCAGAAAACAAGACGAAAATTTTTAGATTTTGGTTTGTAAGCGAATGAAGGAAAATAGGAATGAGTATGGTGATAAAGAGAATTGCTAATTAGCGTTTAAGATTATGTCACTAGCTCTATTGTATAAAAAATTGCAAGGAGTGAAATAAATTATGCAGTAATACTTCAACTAAGTAACATTTTCTGAGTTTTAATATCTTCTTTGATTAATTTCTTGTATCATATGTATATAGTTTGACTGCATCCAACAGTAAAAGATTATTCCGTGTATAAGGCGCACCTAGGAGTTTTGCCTTAATTTTTTGGAAAAAAAAACGGTGCATCTTATACACGAGTAAATACGGTACATTATGTTATTATTTTGAGTAGAATCATTCATATAATTTCTCAAGTTCTTTCATTTTTCAAAATACAACCATAATTAAATAAATTATCTGTGAGCAGAAAGTATTTTTCAATGATGATTTGTCGTCGTAAGCATGATATAACTTTATGCAGAGATTGAATATAAATTTAGATGGGAAAAAAATTTAGTGCTGATTTTTGTTACAAAAAAATTTAGTTTTTTAAATATGTTTATATTTTGTAGTAAATTTTTAAAAGGCTGTAAAGGAGAGCAATGGGGGATAATTTCCTTTAATTTAGGTATATGGGTTTTCCATGCAGCAATTACTGATTTGCTGCAAATCATGGATGCGATCGCGAATGAAATGTATGCAAATCATGAATTCTAATTTTGGGTGTAGATAAAGCTCTTCTCTGATTTGTTTTGGGGTTTATTGTTAAAACATAAAACGGAACAGGGGGGCTACCTTCCTTAATTTAAGAAAATGGAATTTTCATACAGAATTAACCGATTATTCTTTTACATTTTTTATCTAGAGTCATTTTGATTACGCTTCCAAGATTAGTTTTAGGTGTTCATTGCTTAAGGAAAAATAAGGGGGGGGGGCAATGAGGAGTATAACTCCATTTAATTCAGATAAATAGGTTTTTCACACCGAATTTATTGATTTGCTTGAGATTTTGTTGGATATAGGTTTAAAAAAACTGCGGTTGGAAGACTACGGTGATTTGGCACAAATCCCTGCAGTGTTTTTGAAGTCAACCTAACTACAAATGTACTACAGTGAATTTATAGTTATCAACTACACACTAACTGCAGTGAATTTATAGTTATCAACTACACATTTACTGCGGTGAATTTATAGTTATCAACTACACATTTACTGCGGTAAATTTATAGTTATGTGAACTTCGAAAACACTGCAGGGATTTGTGCCAAATCACCACAGTCTTCCAACCGCAGTTTTTTTCAGTTTCACCGCAGTTCATTTTTAGCTGGGCATTCAAAGTACCTTCAAAAAAAGCTGACACATTCTCACGTTCGAATCATCATGGACCGCCCGACTCACCGCTCTTGTGTTGCGCCAAACCGGATAACTTACCGGTACGCCTTTACCTTACGTCTCAAAGGCTCAAATAAATGTTTATAAAAATTTAAAACCATATTTTTACGCGTATCTTTTAAATTTCCTGTAGATTTTTCCATTCATGTCTAATTTTTCATAAAATAATAACTGTGAAAAGTATTGGTATGAACGTTTGTACTTAATAACTTTACATATCTTTTTGTCTTGTACAATTAAAAAAATAATATTAATGTCAGTCTTGTGTTAAATCAGTCTTTGAAATAAAATATTACGTGATAGAAAAACACGGTTACGCCGCTTTAGCGGTTAAAAAAATTTGCTATTCGGTCTTCCGGCGCCATTTTTGATTTATTCGCCAAACACACCAACCAGAACAGGATACTGAGCTTTTCCGCAAAATCTTGCCCCGATCGCCTAAATTTGTTGATTTCATCATATGAACCTTCAGATAAGCAAGTAAATAAAATTATGAATAAAAGTATCATATTACAATGGCTAGCATAAATTTGAGAGAGACTAAACTTTTTGCCAGAGGCGACTTTTAACTTAAATAAATGAGAATTTAATAAATAAAAAAATATTTCACTTCGCTCGTCAAAATAGATAGTGAATATGATACATGAAAATAACAACAAATAAGTATTTTTTTCTCGTGATTTATCTAATCTATTTATTTATGTTACATACATAGCAATTCTTATGTTCATTTAAACTTACGTGCAACAATTACAAGAAGTAGCAAATGTAAGAAAAAGACTATGTTCAGCTGGAAATTTCAGACAAATATTCGATTTTCTCATCGACCGTCAAACATACAAAGATGAAAAAAAAAAACTGTTTTAAGTTTAACCATGAGGATTAAAATAAACCAAAAACGAAGTTAATCCATCCACGGAAACGCTGGCTAGACTTAGTTGAATTTTTTGCCTTAATTTTTTCTTTTAAAATTAAATATAAAACTATTCTAAGCTGCAGTAATTTTTTGAATGCTATCATTCTATTCGTCTTGTCGAGTTCTATCTTTAAAAAAAAATTCACTGTCGTATCTCAACTGGTTCGCCAGAAATTTTAGAAAGTTGTTTGCACTTTCTATTTCTTAAACATATTATACCAAACGCTACCGCGTTTGCTATGATATTGTAGAGAATTCACAGAATCTCTCAGTGTTTTTTCAACTTTCGTCTGTTAGATACAATCATTACCAAACACTCTGATTGACTATAAATTTGGCTTTAACTGATTAGCTGTTATGTCGAGTTTTATTTCATGGGTATGCGCATACTTTGCATTTGTTCAGTTATCAGGCATACTGATGTTCACTAAGTTATCTTAGTTTAGTTTTGTGGTACTACTAGGTTATGTCGTCGACCAAAAAACTATCGCTAAACTATAAGATTAAATGCCAATAATGGATGATCGTGAATGCCACATTCAATGACATTTAATACGATTCACGTGTTTAAAATGTCATTAAGTGATTTTTATTTCGACTTTTTATTTATATTTTTATTAATATTCTACTAATTATTTGTTTTTTCGTTATTTAAAATAAAAATTATGTCAATATGTATAATTTGGCTATTAGTTTGGCGATTTGTATAATTTGCCAACGGGATAACAGAGTAGTATCAGTTTTGCAATGTGAACAAAAATTCAAATCAAGTAGGGTATTATTATTAAACCTCTGACAGTTTTTCAAAAGGGCAAAATTGTAATGTTGTTTTCTCTGCATTTCGTTTTAAATGTTAAAAAATATGATTCTTCCAACATTGCAGAAAAATCTTATTTACGAATATGAATGTTATAGTTGAGATTATTAATGATTGTTAAATGTATTAAAAATCCATTAAATCAACTGAATTATATCATTTTAAATATTGCTTCTATTACAGTGAAACCTTGAACTAAGTGAATGTATTAGCATGGGCTTGTCAGTGAAAGGTTTAAAAATGATGGTCTGAAATATCTTGAACTTTTATTTTGAATGGATATATAGAAGTAGGATTAAAAGGTGCATCTATTAATTCATACTGATGAGAAAAGTTTTGCGTGAAAGTTATAAAGTTAAATTATTACAACAGAGTGATCTAAATATTCATTTTCACTCCATAATTTATTATTTGCTCTTAACTAATTTTGTTAATTTGTGTTTATGTGAGTTTTTTGTTGTTACTTATTGATTCTAATATAACTACAGATGCTGTGATTTTATTAGATAAAGATCACTTTCGAGACCTTTTCTTGTTCTGGTAATGATATTTATGTACTTGACAACCAAACGACTACTTCAAAACTTGAGTAAAATCTTGTGTAAGAAGATTAACCATATACAGTTATGCATTCAAATACAGTCTTGTATAAAATGCACAAGTTTTCATTTACAGGAAATTTTATTTTTAAAACTAGTTCAGATTGAAAAGGTTCAATAGAATGAAATATATGAATATTCTTTTGGACTACCCTGTATATAAATTTGTTTATATTATAGTTAAATGATTAGTATACTTTAATAAAACAAAAAGATTCTTAAATGGTTGAAACATATTTTCCGCTACTTTAATCCATACACTGTAATGTGTTTGTATTTTGTTTGTTTGTTCTGGGTATTATGTACTTACCTCTTACAAGGAAGGTCTCCATATTGGGTATACTCAGAATATTTTGAAAAAAATACAAATTAAACTACTCATGTAGGTAATAAAGGATCAGCCAAATTTAGCGGCGGAATCACAAAAGGAAATGTGTAAAAAAAAAAAAATAATATACTTCGGAATAATTGGCGTGAAAAGCTGAAAGTGACGCACGATTTGGCAAGCAGCACATTTCCATGCCAAAAGCAAACGATTTTAATGAATCTGAAAATTGATTTTAATTGACTTGTAAAATGTGCGATATATAATGAATTTAAACTTAAATCATGAAAGAATTTATTATTATTTTTGTTATTATTTTGTATTATACATGTTGTTTGTTGCTACAGCTATTTAATTTTATTATTGAAAAAAAATATTTGTCTGTATTATGTTTTGCAAATATCTATTTTAAGTTATAGGCAACCTGACATTTCTTCTCAATTATTCAATTTATTTCTTTTATATTTTGAATGTTACAAAAATTTACTTTCACTTTTAAGTTAACTTTTAAGATTTTGTTTTAGTATCTGGAATATTAAATCGTTTTCTGTTTTTGTTTAAAATAACGGTTTTGAGAATGAATACATATAATGCTGTTTGGATGCTATTTAAAGAAGATTTGAAAAGGAATATGAGGTTGAAAAATGCCACAGAATGTACCGCATATCTTTTGAGAGTACAAAATATGGTGTATCACAGCTTGACCCATAACCTTTAAATTTAAAGAAGGAAAGGTGTTAGTAGAACCTATTAAGGAAAAGAAACAAACAAAGATCATTAACAGCGCCATGTTAAAGAGGGGACGAAGGATGCGGTCGCCCCGGGCGCGGAAATTTAAGGGGCGCCAAATTTATATATCCAACATCATTTTTAGCCTGTCGCGTGAAAAAGTTCGGAGAGGGGGGGGGGTGCACAAAATTTTGTCCCGGGTTTTTTTTCGCACGCCCCTGATCATTAATTTATAATTCTATTTCGAATTGTTACGCATCATACTCATTTTTAGTATTTCGTACTTAAAAAATAAAAACGGAACCATTATAAAATCACTTCTGTGTCTCTCTGTCACAGTGACTTTACTCTTAAGCTGTGAAACATTGAAATTTCAAATTGGGAAAAGTAATAAAGATTATCGACTCACATACTTACAAATTATTAAACATTCACAAATATATTTTGGAAAAATCTATAGGGTCTAATTATTTTACTGAAAAAAAAAACTTCAGAGTAACGTTGGAAATCTCAAAATGCGATTCCTATTCTCATTTGTCTTGATTTTTTTAATAGTAATTCGTATTTCTAAAAATAAGGAAAAAAGTTTCGCGTAATTTTTTCTTAATCCGTATCAGTCATATGGCGAAAAGCACTCTCAAATTCGATACAGAGGAAACGAAGTGAAATCAGATTAAAAATGGATTAAATCTAAATATTTGAGTACTTAAATTTAAAATCCGCCAATGGGATTTTTGTTAAGTTTGATTTTTCGCAAAAATGTCCTTACTATTAGTTATAACTCCTCTTATTCAGAATAATTTCCATTTTTTTTATGCAACATTTTCAACTTTCTGAACATTTGCAATAATATTAATTTAAAATGTTCTATAAAGAAAAGGTTAAATAAATATTTCATCTTTTTTTCGTTTATTACCGATTTAATTGAAATTTCCCAACTGTTTTATTCTCCAATTCACAATTTTTTTAAAAATTTAACAGTCTTTGCCGGATATAAAAATCACTGTTAAGGAAACTGTCGTCGTACATTTCCAATCCAAAAAAGAGGTTTCCATAGCAACAATGTCTAATCGTTTATATCATATTTTTCAGTTTGGAACAATTTTAATCAATTGTGTTTTAAATTGTAAAATATAATAGTTAAATTTTGTTATAAGTACATCTAACAAACAATATGACAAAACTATACTTAAAGCAAATTAAAAATGCAAAACTAAAATTACTTAAATAAACTTTAAACAAACTGAACATAGAAAGTTTTTTCTTTAAAAAGTATTTGAAGCGTAAAAGCGTATTTTTCAAAATTTCGTTTTTTCGCCAACCAGAGATAAATCGCCAAATAAACGAAATTTTCATTATTTTTTACGGACGTTGTATGGAGGTTCAAATGAAAGTTTTTTTATAAACATATATACCCATATGAGAATAACATTCTCTAATTTTTTCAGATTTTTCGGAGTATACCCGTATGGAGACCTTCCTTGTTAGTAAATTTTAGTATATTTCAGTTGAAAAATTCTTAACAGAACTGCAAGTGCTATTTGTGAATAAAAAAATATCTATCCACATCCTTTTGTTTCCTCATGTACATAAACTTACTTATATTATACTCACATCGCTTAATATAGTACCATATCATTCAGTTAAAAAATATTTAAAGCAATTAAAATGCGTTTTAAACAACTCTTAATTGCTTATTATTAATAATTCTTGCTTCACCATATGTATTTAAATTCTTTTGGGCAGCTCTGTGTAGAATATAAAAGAGTTTAGACAATGTGATCTATAAAAATCGCATAACATTTTATACAATAGTTTTAATCGTTTTGAAAATTTATAACATGCAACACGTTGCGTTTTTGCTTCTGAAACCATAATTTTTTTAATTATTATTTATACACTATATATCTAAATTATTTTGTATAGCCTTGCAAAAAAAAATTAATATTATATGCATGCTATTACAAAGATGTTATCTTGCACTGAATAAAATGTTTTAATTTTGTTATGTTATAGATGATAGCACAACATAGTTAGTCCTTACTTTCAAACAATTACCCCATCAGACTATGACGATATTTGATCTTGCATGTGTCCCTGTCAATGAACAATATATGTAATTAATACACTCCATTTTCTGTATGAGACGTTTTTCTTTACGAATACACTACAGACAATTGTTTTTATTTGTTTATTTTTGAAGTAGAATAACTTAAATGCGCGTCTAAGAATTAACCTCAATAGTCTATAATATATCAGAATTATTTTGAGTTTTTCTTGTAAACAAATGAATCGCCCAAATTGAACTAAAAACTTTACAGCTGATTCGGTCTTTCTTACAACTCTTTTCAGTAAAAAAAATTCCAATCAAATATTTTTTGAGGCAATAATCACAAAATATTGAAATATGCATTAACCATTGACCTTAAAACATATGCATAAAACAGATTGAAGACTATTGTATATAGCCCTATTGTATAGCCCTTTTTTCTGTCAACAAGGAAAAAGCATTTGATGTGTGCAAAATTTTAGTTTCTGTTTATTAATTGATTTATATGTTTTTAAAATGTTCTAATTACAATGGACCACAAGCATTTCTGACGTCAAAGAACGTCATGATGGGTTATAGCTAATTAGCTTTTCGATTTATCCCACAAGCGTTCCCCAAAAGCCAATCAAGTACCGCAATGCTTGTATGAAACATTGTTAACCACGCCCAGTGCTAGTGGTCAATTTGGCTGCTTTAAGAAAATGTCTGTCTCTTTATATATGAAATTTTTTTTGTGAATGTTCTACATCAAGAGCTAATCTATGGAATTTCTTTAAACTTCAAATTCATACATACCTTGACAAACCTTACAAATACATAGTTTGACAAAAACAGGTGCTGATTAAGGTTAGATTTAAAATTTCTCAACTTTTCAATGCTGTGCCGTATTTTCAGAATTTTGAATTGTTATATCTCAAAAACTGATGAACAAAATTTTACAACTATTAAATTGTATTAGACAATGATATCAATAGATATTGATTAAGTTCTGCCATAAATATCTCTACAGGAGGCACTGATATGTTACATTTTCGCGATTTTTACATTATCTTTAACTCAAGAACTAAAGCGTGGTATTTATTAAACTTCATATTCTTTTAGAACTAATACATCAACAATTAATTTTGATTGCACACAATCAGATTTATTGATTTATAAAGATTTCATTTATAATACATTACTTTAATTTGAAACTGAAAAGTTTAAAATTCACGACTTTTATTTATTTATTTTTAAGTAAAAGGAAGAAATAAAAATAACAATGTTTTGAAGCTCTATAATTGCAGCGAAGGAACAAAACATAAATAAATCCAACTTACCAAAATTTTAGCCTAAATCTTTCCAAAGGACTTTAGCGCAGTAACAAATAAGATGCGTTTTATTTGGACGTTGCCATTAAACAATAGACATATAATTGTGATTTTTCTGATTCTGTGTGCATTATATATTGCGTGAGTGCAAAAGTTTTCATGCGGAGTTCGAGAGTAAAAGTGACACAGTGATTAGACAAACAAGGTTCTTTATTCAATCAATGATATATGCTTCATCGTTTTCTATAATCTGTTTCCAACGTTCTGGCAGCATACGGATGCCTAGATCTTAAAATTTGCGCGGTTTAGATTCGAAGAACGAAGACACGACATTTTTTAAGGCATTCAAAGAGTCAAGTTTTTTTCCATTTAGATTTTCTGCAATTATCAGAACAAATGATAATCAGGTGGTGTGATATCAGAGGAATATGGTGGATGAGTTAGGATATCTCATTTCAGGCTGTTCTGTTGCGCAACGTGTGTTTCGAAACGTGTGGTCTGGCGCCGTCATGATGAAAGACTACACCCTTGCTATTTGGCAAAATCGGACGTTTCTGTTTCATTTCTCGATTCAGACTGGTTAATTGGCGACAGTACTTGACTGAATCAATCGTTTGGCCAGCGAGTAAAAGCTCACAATAAATTATGCCATTGCAACCCACCAAATACAGAGCATCACCTTCATCGGGTGCAAACTGGCCTCTGGCATCGCATCATCATGCTCACATTGCTGAACATTGTTGTAAAGGACCCATTTCTCATCGCCCGTCACTAATCAATCCAAAAACGGCTCGTTTTTGAGCTGCCCGTGTAAAGAAACTTCATCAGAAAATCGCTCGATTTTGTTCCTTTCGGTCAGCAAAAGGGACACCCATATATCGAGCTTCAAATCGAATCTTATATTTTTTAAACGCCGAAAAGTGGTTGATAGGTGAACTATAAATGCTGTAGTAACTACCTCTGTTGAAATTCGTGGAGTATTTTTAACTAAAGTACGCACAATAACTACATCAATGTGTGAAGGTCAACAAGATTGTGATCCGTCTTCAAGGTTAAACTCTCCGCAGTGAAATATCGCAAACCATTTTTCCACAGTTCGTTTAGTTGATGCTTGATCTTGATAAACCTTTTAATTGATTTTTACGGCTTTGGCAAACGTTTATTCCCTTCCGAAACTCGTAAAGCATAACATGCCGTAAATGCACCTTTCCGACACTCATTTTGAAAGTAAATTTTCTTGAAACAGTTTGTATCTACACAAATTATTTTGTTTGAAATGAAAGCTACACACATTACCTTTCCAACGATCTGTCTTACGTAAATGGCAGTATTAATGACAACACTTTACGCCGCTTCTAACGATATCTGTTGCACCTCCGCAAGAACTTTTGCACTCACCCAATATATAGAAGATTCTTTCAACTTTACCTCTTGCTCAACGATGAGAATCTTCCCGACTCTCTACTTAACCTTCCGGCGGGCGCGCTGTTGTAAAAAGTGCAACATTTGCTTTATTTTTTCTTTAAAACAAAATTCACACCTCCTTTAATATGTTATAACAAAATAAATCTAAGTTTATTGCAGAATACTTTCCATAAGTTGCGAGCAGAGAAAACTTATATGATATTTATATGTTAAATTATTTTTAAAATTAAAACAAAACAGCAATAATTGGATGTTTTCTTCCGGTTGTTCAATTTACAATGCGCTCCTTATCATGTGGTGAAAATTCGCGCGCCCAGCGAAAGATTAAATCCAAAGCAGGTCACTTCTGACACATCCATGAAATAATTTTTAATCTCAGATGCAAGTACACTCAGACCAAGTAGGATTAATTAACATTTTCCATTTCTCGATAAAGACAAAGAATCTTTCGGGAATCTTCGTAAAATGTGAGGTTTTAAAACTAGATTTCAGACGCCAACTGCTTCCACGTGAAGGCATGTAACTGTCAAGTTCTAAAAATCGGCTTAAAATTCACAACTTTTGAATGATTCTTTGTTTTTATATGAAAATGGAAAATTCTTCAATTAAAAAAAAGTGTGTAAATTTTATATTTTTAAAACTAATAATATACATATATATATTCATTTACGAATGAAAACGACTTTTCCAAAGTATCTGAAAAGCAGTCATTTTGGATATGGGAAACAAACTTCAATATAAAAATTACTTATTGTGTGATGTAATTGAGTGTAACTGTGTGATGTTGGACCTCCGAAAAAAGGTGTTGTAACCCCATCCAAATGAAGCACTGGATCTACACTTGAACGTAGTGGCGCTCCATTAAAGCTATTCATGAAGATTTGCAAACACTTTCTAAACGAAGTTGCATATCAGACGCAAAAAAGAACTTGTCAAACAATAGAAAGTATTAGAAAAAAATGATTTGAAATTGTTTACACGTAATGCTTATTAAAAAAAACTTTAAAACTTTTTACTACACCCAATGTTTCGATCGTGGTTCCACTATATCTTTCTAAATTCGGTAACATTGGTATTCTTTTACAGTGTAGTATCAACAACTTTGATTCGAATTAAAAATATGACAAATTGAGACAGAGAAAAGAACACACAGAAATTTTATCTACTGTTTTTATGGAAGGAAAAACTAATCACTTTATGTTGTGACCGAAAAAATGGGTGATGAAAAATCCTCTAAACATATTATTGCATATTTTAGCTCAAGTGTTTAAAGTTGTCAATGAAGATGATTTATGACTTATTATTTGATTTATTTCTTGACAGTGGTTTTTATGACTATTTTCATTGGTTTTTGTTGGGAAACAATGCTTAATACATAAAAAAATACTTGCAAGTAATTTGTTGTGTCTTTTATCGTAAAAAAGAAAATTATTTCTCATGATACAACTATTAAGGAGCCACTTTAATTTTTATATAGACATATTTGGCACAGATGTCACATACGTACCACATTTCCACGTGTTTTTTTTCTTCCGCCAATTTGGCGAATTTTTGTTTTTGAATGTAAGTTACAAATTCCATGCAATAACAGCAAGTGATTTTTTATTGCAATATAAAAAAAATAACATGAAAAAATAAAAGATATTCTAGTGTATTAAAAACGAAAATAAAAATAAATAAATGACAGTTAGATATAAATAATTATTGATATTATTTATAATAAAAAATAATTTAAAGAATTAAAATAAAAAATAATAGTAAATAAACTTGAATTTAATAAAAAGGGATACAATGAATAAGCAGTCATAAATAATAAACTAAACCCTTTGAGCTCTGATGGTTGAATTTCCTACCACTTAATTTTAATTCCGAAATGTCACAACGACAGGAGAACATTTGACCAATTTTATTTGTGAAAGGTTTAATGCATATTTTCGAGTATATCGTTACCGATTTTTTTCTTTGCAAAATACTGGTGCCAATGTGACATATGGAATTTTGAAGAAATTTAACCACCAGAGCTCAAAGGGTTAATAAGTAACAAGACAGTTAATATACATTTCACAATGAATCGTAAATATTATTATTTATAACCATATTGAATGCATTAAACTGTATTACTTAATCAGCACTTTTCACTGAAATCTTTAATTTTTCCCATTTTATTTCCCTAATAATTATTATAAACTTATTAAACGTAATCTTCTCCTTGGCACAGATGTGCAATACCAAACTGGCGGAAGGAAAAAAACCATGTGCAAATGTCGTGCGTATATGACATCTGTGCTTTTAGCCTTTTCTTTTAGGGATGCAAGAAAATCGACCGAAGAAGTTTCTCAGTCTTCTAAACCTCTTCTTTTTCTTTTTTACAAACATTTGCTGACTTTTCGGTTACTTTTCTCAGCTGCGTACTCACTGATTCTTCAATGTTTTCCATTAACACTAGAACCGTGGCGACGGGTCATCTTGCCCTTATCATACGGAGAGATGACGATTCGAACCAGAAAACTCTTAATGAAATATGCTAAATATAAGCTAAGCAAAAATATTTTCAATAAATAATTTAAATACTTTTAAATGAAAATTTCGGTGAGAAATATTTTTATAAAACTTGAATGAATTTTCCCGCGGTTCTAGTGTTAACTGCATACCAACTGATTTTTCTTCAGATTTTTTAGCCGCTACCTTAGTAGGCATTTTCTTTTCTTCAGCATCATTTTCTGGTATCTGCGTACGAATCTGTATACTGTCAGCTTCATTTGTCGTCAACTGTCTATCTTCTTCAGCTTTGCGCTTCTCTACAGGCACACGTACCGATTCTTTTCCAGTCTTACTTTCCGGGGTACAACTCTGTTATCCCATCGCCAATTTCGCCAAATTATACAAATCGCCAAACTAATAGCCAAATTATGCATATTGACATTATTTTTATTTTAAATAACGAAAAAACAAATAATTAGTAGAATATTATTAAAAACTAGCGGACCCGACAGATGTTGTCCTGTCACCGACAAACGTTGCCCTCCTGGCACCGACTACAGAAAATCAAATAAATGTACGTAAATATAGTAATACGCGCGATAAACACTATGCTCTTGATTTAATTTCTTATTACAATTATGTAAGGAAATTATTTTTCACTCTTCAGTATTTTTTGGAGTCGGTTCAATTTTTGACAGAAAAGTTTATTATTCTCTTTTTAGTTAAAAGTTGGCGATTTTCTGAAGTCGGTTAATAAAACTTATAATACAGGAAATATTATTGTAAAGCATACACGTTTGTCAGGAGTGGGATTCGAACACGCGATCTCTTTCTTCAAGAAGCAGAGCTTAAATCTGCCGCATTAGACCACTCGGACTTTCTGTCCGCACTCTATTCGTCGAACTTATTCAACACTTTTTATTAGCAAAAAATCACTAACTGTTAGTTTTTGCCTAATTACTAAAAAAGTACTGAATCAATTTCGATGAAATGTGAATCTAAACCATTCTCGAGTCCACTGGAACACACACAAAATTTCATTAAAATTGGTCCAGTCCTTTAGGAGGAGTTCAGTGACATACACACGCACAGAAGATTTAGACATATATAAAGATATTAATAAAAAGTCGAAATAAAAATCATTTAATGACATTTCAAACACGTGAATCGTATTTAATGTCATTGAATGTGATATTCACGATCATCCATTATGGGCATTTAATCTTACAGTTTGGGCGATAATTTTTTGGTCGACGGGATAACCTAGTAGTATCCTTTTCGGTAACTTCTCACAAGATTGCTCTGCGTTTCTCATCTGAACTGCTTCTTCTTCCGTTCTTTATGCTCAGAGCTTTCCTCGTGACTGGATACGGCATTTTCTAAAAAATGGTCGGCAAGTATCCGATGTCCGGTATCCTGTGAATTTTCGGATGACCTCTCAAACGAACTCTGTTCAAGGCTTTTAAATGAAGGTGTTCTTTTTTTCTCAGATATTCCTCTTCATCAACAATTCATTTTGATGAGTATCATTCAGGTAGGGTGGGTTCAATATTGGATTTGATTGTCTTCTATTGTTCTGGTGGACATCGACTACTTCAATGCTATTATTTTCGGAAGGTTTAAGTACAGCATCTGAATACGAAATTGTATCAAATCTATTGCCACGAAGCTCAATCTCCCACATCTCACCTCACTCAGCCGTGATGGTAGTCGCTGGGCTCGAACCATTTTCGCAAGCGCCATCTTCAACAGAATGACGACACTCGCAAAAAAGCGCCTAAGAAACTTTTGATAAGCAAGGTATCCCAAGATAATAGCACCTAAGAACACGATATACGCCATTCTCAAATAAGATTTTATAATTAGTCTGAAGAAATTTCTTCAGAGATAGATGGTCATTCTTGTTTAAAAACAATCATGTATTGTGTACAACATTGTATCTTTGTTTAAATGTTTCACAAGTTGTGTACAAAATAAATTCGCATATTGTTTATGGAGTGTTTCTATGCATTGTTTATTGATTATTTCGGTGCACTGTTATGTTAATCTATTGCTAACAAACTTTTAATCTTCTATTTCCATTTCATTCTCTTCGGGTGTAACTTCTACTTTACTGAGTGTGTTTGTTGAGCAGAATTATTGCGTATTACTGAATGATTCTATTTCCACAATGACTCCAGGACAAGAGATTCAATCTTTTTCGATTATTTCAGATCATAGATATCGAAGCATACCATTCTAAGATCGAAATTTCAATTACACTCCAATATTATTAAAAAAAGAATGCAGGTCCACGCATGTGAACCCGAAAAACTGAGAGGTTAATCCTAAAATGGCGGATATATTTCTCCTATCATAAAAAAGCGGCAAAACTCTGGCTGATGAGTAATACATACATAAAATCAATCTTTGAGGAGCGAGTACTCACTCTCGAAAGAGAGAGCCTTTTTTAGTACCAAATACGCGTTATTTCCAAGGTTACATTATGAAATAGAGTTTTTGAAAATTAAGAAATGTCATATTTTGGTGATTTTCATTATTTTGTGCCATATATTGGTTCAAAGTTTAACGGACTTCTTTTGTACAAAGTGTATAATGCAAGTGTTTCACTCTCGTCAGCGGAGTAAAATATTTCACTCTCGACAAAGGGATGACATATTTCACTCTCGACAATGGAGTGAAATGTCTCATATCTTTCAAGGAAGTGGGAAATTCCACTCTTTAGGGATTGTATTTTTTTAAAAAATCATTCCAAAAAGGAGTGAATATGCCTCTCATTCTTCCAAAAAGTGAGCTTTTCACTCTTTCTACTTTTAGTGTGTAAAAAACGTTTTTGCTCTTTCTTAAAGAGAAGAAACAGTCTACAGTACAATACACAACATGTTACGGCCATTTTATGATTTTCACTACTAATGAAAATCGAGGAACAGAACGAGAGTCGGCGGCATCACAGACAATCACCTCATCGAGTTGAAATAACATAATTAGCTAAAATTTTATTTCGAAATTAAAGAAAGAGAAGACTGGGTGCATTCCTGCTGGAAATATGTGAGCTTTAATACCCGTTTCCATGGAGTCTACAGAGGAAGTTGAAGTTGGGCTCAGGGCCTGTTAAAAAGTTGGGCACCCATAACCTACCCATTTTCGGTGACACTTTAAAAAAAAGAAGGTTTGTTTGCTGAGTTGACAAAGTGTTTTGGATAAAAAGTGCCTAGATTAAAAACTTTTAAAAATTTTATTGAGTCATTCAGAATATTTAAATTTTACGTTTCATAATTTATAAAACAATATTATTTGAAAAGTATTTCATTAAGGAAAAAAATATGCAACATAATTTGTGGGCCCCTGATTTTGATGCGCCCAAGGCCGAGGCCCTGGAGGCCCGTGCATTAATCAGGCCTTGAGAATCTACCCAACTGATTTTTATAAAATTTAAAATTCAATATTTTTTTGTTTTTTGCGACTGAAACTTTTTATTTTAAAACAATGGCAATTTTCTGAAATTTTCCATTTTTTAGAATTTTTTTTCTAAAACTAATTATTTTTTTAAAACTGTCTGCTACAGTGGATTTTATTTTTACACTCTACGACCAAAAATTTGGTTATTGATATCGTTCTGGTACTTTAGGAGGGAATGGGGGGGGGGGGGGTTAGTTGAAAAGTAACATTTTTCGGAGAGCTCAGAAACGCTTCGAACTTATGTAATGGTCTTGCCCAATTTTATCAAACCCATGTCCCAAAGTCTATATAAACACTTGGATAAAATTGAGTTACCTTTAATAAATGAGCCTCATTTCTTTCTTTCTTTTAACAATCATGCTCTTAAAGCACTGTTTATTTTTATATAAAATGTATTTTCTTATCGTTTAGCAAAAATTAATTTCTAAATCGTAAGTTTTAGACTTGCAGTTCCAGTTGCAAAAATGTATAAAATTTTGTTCGATATCATATAAAAATAATTTACTTTAAAATAACTGCATTTTAAATATTTCAGAAATAAAAATAAAAATTTCAATGTCTGAATCTTATTACTTTTTCTGTGTTTTAACATGTAAAAATGTATAAAAATATTCTTTTAAGACCAAAACTTAATGAAATACGATACTTGCAATTTAATAAATTTTCTGACTTTTAGCCATCAAATATGGAAAAACATGTTTTTAGTGCCGAATTTCTAAATTGTATATGATTGTATGCAAAAATAATAATTTCATAGTCTTATGATGTTCGCTATGTATATGCGTTAGGCAGCAATGAAGTTGGAACAAACTTTTATTTTTTACAAAACATATTAAATGATTCTTGAACGGTGTTTATTTTTATACAGGGCATCCCTTCTTATCGTTTATTAAAAACTAATTTCTAAACCATTAGATTAAGTGTTATAGTTCTATTTGAAACGTGTTTCAGAATTTATGCATCATGTAAAATCCAATTTATGCTTTAAGTTGCGTTTTAAATAGTTAAGAAATTTTAAAAGAATTACAATGTCTGGGTTCTAAACCTTAATTCAGAAAAAAATTCTCCATGTTCTAACATCTAGCCAGAAAAAAAATATTCTTCTATAGCAAAAACTTACTGAGTTATGATACTTGAAGAATTTAATGAGTTTTCGATGTTTTTGGCAACATAAACGGAAAACGTGTTTTTGTGTCAGAACTGCTTCGGAACGTAAAACTGTTTTTAGTATCGAAAAATCTGAAAATACAGGAAACTCACAAGATAATTTCTAGGTAGGTATTGTCCTGCAAAAGTTAATTTTTAATCCAAAACTGATTTTAATGATGTTGATTGACTTGTTTAAATGAAACATTTTGTTTAAAGGAAATTTAAAAATATTATGGTTGGATCCTAAAGCTTCATTCAGAAAAGGTTTCTTCATATTCTAACATCTGGCCAGAAAAAATGAATCTTCTATAGCAAAAACTTACTGAATTATGATGCTTAAAGAATTAAATGAGTTTTCGGTGTCTTAGGAACCATAAATGGAAAAAAGTGTTATTAGTATCAGAAAAGCTGAAAATAAACGATACTCACAAGATCATAACTTGATAGATTTTGTCGCGCAAAAATGAATTTTTTAACCAAAAACTGATTTTAATGATGTGGATTTATTTAAACAAAAAAAGTGTCTATATGCAAGTCCCAAAATAATTTCAAACATTTTGTTTGAAAGTTTTCTAATTAAAACATCCGTTGAAAGCATGTCATTAGTTGCACGTTACAAAAGTAACAAGTTGTTGTAAACTGGACCTTGTGCAAGTATGTAATCTGTTAACCAAAGTAACTACATTTCCCATCTCTACTCCAAACCAGACCCATATGTGATTAGTTGCAACACTTGCTTATTCGCCAATTATATTTTTAAAATTAATTTTATACTAAATAATGAGTATGTATGAGGCGATCCCCAACAAAATCAATGCTCGAAATATAAATGTAAAAAATTCCAAATTTGGTCATAATTCTTTGATTTATATACGGCAATTTCCTTTAACACTGCATGTGACCCCCCCCCCCCCGCCTTTGCCAAGAAATGGCGCTCAAAAGTGTTGCTTGTAAGAGCAAGTGTAAACTGCAGCAGAGGATCAACGTCTTGGGAGAAGAAGAGTTTTCTTTATTTTTTTTTTACTCATTTATTTTTTAAAATAAAGGTGTATGATTTGGAATCAGTTGCAGTTATCTTAGTGTGGGGAAAATATACGTTTATGACATTTACACTAAAGAGGGGGGGAAAAGTTACTGTTACGGAGAATCACTGAATACACTGGTCTCCAAAAGCTCATGTACAAGCGGTTTTTTGCAACTAATTTGCAAATGAACGAATATAGAAACAACAAATTGTAAGGAAAAGTGAAATAAACTGTTACTTATTAAATGCGACATAGAAATTTACTTAAGTTGAACGTATAAATGAAATTACAACAAAAAAGCACTCTTGGTGGAAAATTCCATTCTTGGAGAAATCAGTAAATCGCAGTATTATGCAGTAAAATGTCACAGAAACATTAAAAAACTGGTTCTAATGCGGAATATGTCCATCCCGAACCTGAATGCATTGGCGGCATCGACTTTCCATGCTCTCAATTAAATTGTCGGATATCGAAATAAGTAGCGCTGACCAGACATGGAGTAAGCTTAACTCCAGCTCATTTAATGACATGAGAGGAGGACTTAAAGCCACAACCTGTCTTCCAAGATAGTCCCAAATATTTTCTATCGGATTCAAGTCTGGAGAGTGAGTCAGACATTCCATTCTCTCCAAACCGGGATCCTCAAGATAATCCTTAACAGCCACAGCTCTGTGTGGTCTCGCATCCATTAGATTGAAACAACTGCTAATAGCACCAGCATATGTATAAAGGATCTCATCCTGAAATCTCGCACCAGTCAGAGTTCCTCCATGGAACACTTGCAAGTCATTGTGGCTTCCGAGTGAGATCCCTGCCTAAACTATGATTCCACCGTTTCTATACCTGTGTGTTTCGACAATGTTTGATTGATGGTATCAAGTGCATTGTTCTCTCCAGATCAGAAGACGTCCTGAATCGCTATCTAGTGTGAATCTGGACTCAACTGTGAAGAATACATAAGTCCACTGTTGTCTGGTCCAAAAAACTTGTTTCTCTCCGAACTTTAGCAGGCCTTTCTCTGTCGTCTGTTGAGGGGGACACACACAACTGGTCGCCTTGCATAGAGATTTGCATTGTGAAGACGTCTTTGCACCGTAATAGCGGAGATTCTTCTCTCTGATGCTGCAAAGTGGTCTGTAGCGAATTGCGGCACAGTACTGCGTATTCTCATTCGGGCCGAAAGAGCTAGAAAACAGGCTGGAAGACTGGACTTCTAGTCGGTCTCCTGCAGGTGCTGCAACACGTGGGCTACCTAGAACATGTCTTTCTGTCAGAGAATCTTCGGATTCATACTGATCCCATCGTCGTGGGACTGCAATGTGAGACACACTGAGCTTTATCAGACTGTAACAACCCCATTTCCATCCATTCTACCACACCCCAATTTAATGAATCGGGCAAACCACTTCTTTAGGCATTTCTAGACTCTACTGGTTGTTGTGAACAAAACTGACAACAATATTTCAAATAAAACTAAACTTACAAGCGAAATTACCGAAGCTTTGTAATTGCATATTTTTCTTTCATTCACAAATACCTATACTTTTCTATAAATTAAATGTAGTAGCTTCAATGTTTTAAAGCTTATTATTGTCATTCATATAAATTATGATGTTTAATCTGAATGACAGTTTTTTTCTGGTAAGATTCGAAATACATGTTGTAACTTAAGTTTTGGAGGCCAGTTTTTTGCAAATTAGTGGTCCATTTAAAAAAGTCATGTGATCACAGAGCAGCCGACCATCAAGGACTTGAACGTTTCTATGGCTAGTGTCCATGAATAAAAAATACTTTGTTCGCTCTATCCCATTCCACAGAAGACATATTTAAGGAACCTCAGAAATTTATGCTCATTCCTTTTGATAAATATATGGTATGTTGATAAATAATCCATAAAAGATTTTAATTACAGACCAAAACATAAAAAGGAATTGTCTTTAATATTCCTTTGAACGAAGTAGAAATACTGCTACGAAATTCATTTTTATTATGGAATGTTAGATAGTTATAAAAAGTTTATCGCTATCAATCAGTTTTAACCCCCTGAGGCGCGGTGGTATATGTATGAAACCACTTAATTGTAATTCCCAAACGCCACATTCGTACGGGAATTTCGGTAAAAAATTCGGTTTATTGAATTCCTGCAAATTATTTTTTTCATAACTACAAATAAAGTTTTTACAAAATTCCGGTATCAGTCATCATTTTCAATACTCAATCATTGAATCTGTACTGCGCCGAAAAGGGTTATAGAAAGATAGAATTGGAAAAAGAAAGCAAAAGAAAAATCAAATGCCTTTTACCAACATTTATTGATATTTAAAATCACATCAGATTTTTATACATTTTGTGATACTTGATACTAAGTAATAACTACAGGTATAAGTAATGACATTTTAAGTAAATTAGGATATTTTCTCTTTATACATTCCTGATGAGAAAGGTATAGTTTTAAAGCACTTGCTAGCAAACTTTATTTAAATTTTTAAATCTCATCAGACTTTTTAAAATAACAATCAGTGTACGAAACAATTTAATTATATCTTATTTTCAACAATAGGGAGAATTCAGGACAGTACCCCTTTAAAAACAATTTTTTCAGCAAAACCTCCACAGTCCTAATGTCGCCGGTGGGCGACATTAAAAAACATTCTTTAAATTAATTTAAATGCTTCTAGAATTGTTAAAATTATCTTTAGAAATTTTTAATGAATGTGTGCAGGGCTCTACTTAGACAGTGGGGGGGGGCTGGGGGGAAAAGATTATTTGGGAGGGTCCCTTCTATCTTTTGACATTTTTCGTGAATTATGCAGGAAATATCTTAAACTTAACTTCATACTTATTGTACATTTACATAAATTTCATACCAAGTATTATTCACATTTATACATTAATCATACAGAATAGTGTAAGAAACATAACTTTAAGAAACTGAAGAATACAATTTTTTTCGGTGTTAGGAATTACAAAGATAAAAGTAAGCTGTTAAAACATGATGTTATTTCAAACATAATAATGCTTCATCATAATCAATTATAAGCATGCATTTGGACATTTCATCATATAGTAAAGAATGCGAAGCATTAAATAATAATATTTAATAATAATAGCAAAACATTTGAACAGTTGCTATGTTGTTACTACATTTCTCATGGTGTACTAAAGAACTTCGGTATAAAATTTCTTGTTATGACAAATTAATTTAAGCAGAAAGCAACAGATAAGAGATGTGTGAGATACAGAAATAATTTAATGAGATGTGAAATCAGTAAGAATGAAATTAAATATCATAAAATAAAAAGCTTCTTAAATAAAAATCTGTTCATTTTTTTATCACTCGGCTCCCTTTAATGTGTGCATATCATAAGTATCGATACATAGTTTGATATATTTTTGGAGATGTTTTATAGAAATTTTAAACTGATTTTTGTAGTCCCATGTAATGTTTGTCTTAGATGTAAGGACGTTAATATGTTATAAGAAAGAGATTTTTAAAATCAAAGAAATTCACCGTGAAAAATAACTTATAACAAATCTTCTGTCTTAAAAATTCTCAATAGCTAACAGGCTCAATTTTACAATCATATAAATCTATGTTATGTCGTAAAAAAAGATTGAAATATTTTTGTGATCATATAAAAGATAAAGCCAGATAAAAAAAAAGGGGGGTTGCCAGAAACGATATTGAAGTTCCCTATTTGCTGATCTGCTAGTTTAGATTGGCAAAATTTTTGTTGGTAGGCGTTCATTTTAGTCTCTATAATATTTGAACTAAAATACTTAATAGTAGATTATGCCAAAGTTCCTTAATAAAAGATGTATACTAATTAGTTAATCTCAGTTAGCAAATTATGAGAGAGAAGATTAACAGATTGCTCTTTTGAGATTTTTTTGTAAGTATTTCACACAAGTTTTCTCAATACATAAACAGAAGTTTTCTTAAAACACTTTTTTAAGAGAAATGCCTGTTGCATATCTTACACAAAACTTTTTTCTCTAACATGTATTAAAAGAAATTTACTTAGCATATACTTCCGTGAGAATTATCTCACAAGCAAAAGCTTTTTCACCAATATAAATTAACAGATGCTTGCTTCAATAATCCTTTGAAGCTAATTTTTTGTTGCATACTTCACACACAAACGGTTTCCAACCAGTATGAATTAACAAAAATGTGCTTAAATTACACTATCAAGAAAATTTCTTATTGCATATCTCACACAGAAAAGGTTACTTATCAGTATGAATTAAAAGATGACTGCTTAATTTTTTCATTTTAACGAATTTCTTGTCACAAATCTCACACACAAAAGGTTTATCGCCAGAATGAATTATAAAGTGTGAGCTTAAATTACTCTTTTGAGAGAATTTTTTGTTACATATGTCGCAAACAAAAGGTTTCTAACCAGTATGGATTAAGAAGTGTCTCGTTAAATGAGACTTGCGAGAGAACTTCTTGTTGCATGTCTCACAAACAAAAGATTTCTTGTCAATATGAATTAACAGATGACTGCTTAAATTAGACTTCTGAAAGAACTTCTTGTTGCATGTCTCACAGACAAAAGGTTTCTTACCGGTATGAATCAATAGATGACTATTTAAATTACTCTTATTAGAGAAACTCTTGCTGCATATTTCACACGCAAAAGGTTTCTCACCCGTATGAATTAACAGATGCTTGATTAAATTAGACTTGTAAGAAAATTTCTTACAGCATGTCTCACAAACAAATGATTTCTCATTGACTACTTAAATTAGACTTCTGAGAGAATTTCTTGTTGCACGTCTCACAAACAAAAGGTTTATCACCAGTATGAATCAATAGATGACTACTTAAATTACGCTTATTAGAGAATTTCGCGTCGCATATCTCACACTCAAAAGGTTTCTCACCAGTATGATTTGATAGATGATTGCTTAAACTAGACTTCTGAGAAAATGTCTTGTTGCATGTCTCACAAACAAAAGGTTTTTCACCGGTATGAATTAATAAATGTTTCATTAAAACAGTTTTTTGAGAGAATTTCTTGTTGCATATCTCACATACAAAATGTTTCTCACCAGTATGGATTAAGAGATGTTGAATTAAATTACTCTTTTGAGAGAACTTTTTATTGCAAGTTTCACAAACAAAAGATCTTTCACCACTATGAATTAACATATGCTGGTTTAAAGATCTTTTATGTGAGAATTTCCTGTTGCATATCTCACATACAAAAGCTTTCTTACCAGAATGAATTAACCGGTGAGTGCTTAAATGAGACTTTCGAGAGAAACTCTTGTTGCATATCTCACACATAAAACATTCTCCTTGCTGTGATGTAGAACCAGTTTTTCCAAGAATGTTTTGTAATGAAATGCTTTGTTGCATATTTTAGAATTCAAAGGTAGTTTTGATTGACTTCAGCTGTATTTATCTTTATAGCTTTATGCATCTGAAATAAACAGAAATAAATTAACCACTTTTTATGATTCGTTAAAAAACAATACAAGAAAAAATAAATCTATGATGAAAAAATTAGAATCAATGTATTAAACTGAATTGAAATGTGATGGTTCGAGAAACAAAAGTACATGAGATTCCATTTCGTTATAGAGAATTTGCATGTTTTCTAGCTTTATAACGGTTGAGAAAAGAGAATAATAGAAAAAAAATATTTTTCGTCCTTTTTCATTTTAAACCCTCTTTTATCTGCTCCGAAAAAAGAGAACATATCCCTGCTACCTGTAGATTGTTCGATTGTCTTTTACTAAACTCGTATATAAGAGACATAATTCGTAAATATATACAGTCCAGTCTCCATATAACGAAATCCATCGTTCAGTCAAAAAATTAAGTCAAAAAATATATGGGAAATTTCGCTGAATAGAGAACAACGGAAAGTTTTTCATTTAATCTGTAAATTTTGGAAGAAAATTGTTTTCCAGCTGTGTGTATAAGGTTTTGAAACGTTTAACGCATAATGTTACTATATATTTTATTTTAAATTTATTTAACAGATTCGAATCAGTAAGTGTATATATTCAAATAATTTTTTAAAAAATGCGTAAGGAAGATTTATATTTATTTTAATTGAAGAAATCTGTAATTCTTGGATGTTTTGATTTCAAAATTTTTGAACATCTAAAAATTTTCATAATTTAACGAGGAATGCAAATATGAATGGGGAACGTTACCTTCCATTTGATGTCGTTTTCTTATAACGCAGGGTTCATACCTATCGATTTATTCAGAAGATTTTAGGTGTTTTATTACCAAAAATTCAAAGAATTGGTAGAATCAAGAAGAGATTTTTTTAAGGGGACGGGTGGAGATGAACGTCTTTTTTGGACATAAAGGATAAAGCAGAAGAATCCAGTTACGGAATATAAAGTAGGAATCAGCGAAGAAAAATGGATTTCACAAACAATTTCAATTTGAAGCATTTTCTGAGCAAAACATCTCTGAAAAATTCGTTATATGGCGATACATATTTCGTTATATGGAGATTATTTTCAATGTAATTATTGAAAAATTGACCGTTACCGCAAAAAATTCGTTGAATAGAGAAATTCGCTGCATGTAGTTTCGTTACAGAGAAACTCGACTGTTTATATAAAACGACAAAAAATCAACAATCAGAATGAAGAAGTATTATAAGCTTCAAATAGAAATAAATGTGTACGTAAACAAAAAACGATCGCTGCCTGCTAACAAAATATAAACATTGGTTTTGTCTTGAACTGTGAGATCATATTAACTCAACACCCAATTTGGAAAACGTGATTTCAGCTTATTTTATGATTAAGTATTTAATTAGTGATTTTTTTTCTTTTATGAGATCAATTTTGAAAACTGTGGATGTTGAATTATCAGACAAATTTAAAAATAATTCCCCCGTATGTGCAAATTGCTTATTATATATATAATGAATAAACTATAAATAAAATTATGAAAAGTAAAGTAAATAATCACCATTAAAACAAATAATTAATCAAAAAGAAAATATTCAACATTAAAATTAAAAGTAACAAATAAATATTACAAGTAAAAAATAAAGCAAATATTTATAAATAAAGTATTTTAATATCCTTCATAAAAAAAACAATGTAACGTTAAGGATAAAATTTTATAGTTTCACACCATCAATTAAAACAATGATACATTTTGTAAGCAGTGGGACAAATTAAATTATTTTTTGTAGCAAAGGGTGATGGCAATGTACAAATGTGGTTAATCAAAATATATCCAGAATTATTTATTTTTTCAAACAAATATAAAGGATTATTCGGGCAAGATTTAACATTATTAATTCAAGTTATATTGCATGGTCATAATTTAACCATCCTTTTTACCATGTTTAAAGACCTATATAATTGACTTATCATATCTTATGGAATTTCAAAATATGGCTCACTTGGAAATACATTCTTAGATTGGTCCATGCAAATTGGATAATGAAATGTGTGAAGAAGAAGCATCAAAATGTGTTTTAAGTCTGTAGAATGTATTTCATATAATTGTGTTGCAGTTAGAATACATCACCTACAAGCAGCATAAAAATTCCTGTTTAAGAGCAAGATTATAAAGTTTAAGTAGAAAGTAGAGAAATAGATTTGGAATAGTAACTAATTTATTAAATTGGTTTTGATGTATTATACGAGACATGCTGGTTGCAAATATCTTACATTGAAATCCTCTCATATTTTGAGGCCAGCAATAAAATAATTACATTTTCATAGAAAATTTCAGGTTCTATATTTTACTAAAGTGGATATGAAAAGTAAAAGTGGACTAAAATATTTTAATAGAAATTACATAAATATCTCGAATAAATTCATTTTTCTACAAAATAACAAATTACAAATCAATTTACTCAATTTAGTGTAACCAATCGTAACACATTAGCATAGTGCACATGCATTAATTATTTTACATATTTCTAGAAGACAAATGTACTGTAATGTGATACTTAAAGAATATACATGTTCATGGAATTTAATAATGTGTTCTTATTGCAGGAGATTGAATATGTCCAGTTACGTTTTACTACAATCGAAAAAGTAATTGATAAAAACATCGAAACACATTGTTTGTTTTTAGTTAAAAAATTGCATATTTATTTTTTTTCATTGCCTTCATTATATTTTTAATACTCTTGATTAGATCACTGCTTTATATTTTCAATGTTATTCTTAACTTCTTTAGTAACTAACCGTACAATCCTTTTTATTCATTCCAAGAAATACTTTTAACATTCATTTTTAGAGTATCATTAAATCTTGAATACATATTTTTAAAACTTTGAATTATTTCATTGAAATTAAAACACTGCTTAACAAATCTGCCACAGATGACTTGAGTTTATCCCAATTGAGTAATCTTTCTGCAGATAAAAGAGAGTCTTCTGACATGGGATAAATCCATGACTATTTTCATAATAGCATTTTTAGATTTACATTTACCAAATATTCCAGGTGGCATCAAACACTTTACATCACAGTTCCTTCATATTCCCCTGCTAGTAATTAAAATTTTCCGATAGTATTTTCATAAAAATAACAACACTCTCAGAAACAGTCATCATTTTGTAAGAAACATTATAATGAATAATATCATTGATATGTAAACAGAAGCATGAGTCATGTACAAATTATTTATTTTTTGCAACGTTAATTAAAATTACACACAGCTAAACACAGATGATAATCTGTTTCATTTTTTCCCTAGGTATATCTAAAGTCAAGTACATAAAAAATTATATGAACATTTTCAATAAAAAAAATATTTTGAAGAAAAAGAAAACAATGCTTAATCCTTCCTGTTTTTTCCTTTTACACTTAACCAATAAACCTTTAAATCTAATCAGGGAAGCTCTTTATCAGAATAAAATCTAGCATAAAAATTTGAAACAAATAGGATAATAATTCTGGATGGAAAACCCATTTATCTAAATTAAGGGATGGTTGGTGCCTGTGATTCGCTTTTATACTTAACCAATGAACTTCCAAAACTAACCAAGAAATGTCTTATCAGAATGAACCATGTATGAAATACATATATTTTACATACGCCTTATTATAATGTTGCGTTTCTTTGAAATATTTGTAGAAACCTACATTAAGAATGGTGAAAAATATATTGGTAGCCAAAAATGACAGCTACGTGGTCTGTCAGAAATATATACACATTTATAATGTCAGAAATAATGTTAACATTGAATGCGATGCTACAGTACAATTCTGCAAGAAAACAAATGTACAATTAAAATGACAGATTTACGACGGGAAAAGTGCAGATGTACGTTTTTACGTCTAGCTGTAAGAATTGAATATAAAATCAGCATAATTGGAAAGTATAGTTTTAGTTTGTAACATATATATTAATTAAAGAAGTAAAATTAAATAATCGATTCTACCGACGATTGGCGTAAGTTTTTTGGCGTGGTTTGGCGCATATTAAACTTTAAATTGGAGGGTTAAATTGATTCGAGGTCTTACATAATCGAGTTTACCAAAAATTAGCGTAATTTGGAACGTCTTTTTTTGTTGTTGTTGGATACATTTGAATTTTTTTCGTTATACCAACATCGTGCCAAAGCATATATTAATTCTCCATTTATTTCAATTCAAACATGCACAATTTTTTTTTATTTCAAGCATTATAACTTGCTATTTACTGAAAGCGCATTTTCTTTTTAATTGTTACTAAACCGCAAGCATGCAAAACTATTAATTTTACTATTTTTTAAATCAAAAATATTTTTTTATTGAGTTTTAACTTACATTTTTCCCTGATTCAAATGTGAAAATGTTTACTGCAGTGCTAAGAAGCAGTTACAAGTTCATACCTGCATTTTATATATAGATAAGTAAAAAATGGTATTACTTGGTTAACCCGTCGACCGAAGAACTATCGTCAAACTATATGATTAAATGCCAATAATGGATGATCGTGAATGTCCCATTCAATGACATTAAACACGATACACATGTTTAAAACGTCATCAGGCGATTTTTAGTTCCACTTTTTATTTGTATTTTTATTAATGTGTTACAAATTTATTTGTTCTTTCGTTGTTTAAACTAAAAATTATATCAACATATATAATTTAGTTATTGGTTTGGCGATTTTTATGAATTGCCGAAATAGGTCGACGGAATAACCAAGTAGTACCAAATATTTTATTGTAAATGTTTCTTTATTCTTTTATTTTCTATATATTCTTTATTTAATAAATAGCATTCAAAACTATGCAATTTTTAAATTCTATGTTTTAAAAAGGATTACTTTCGCACAAATGATGTTAAATAGTTTAAAATGTTTCATTTGCCACCAACTTTTATGATTAGCGACAATGGAGTGATATAACGTAAACATAAAGAGCTTTTAAACTGCAGCATGTATAATATCATTTATAGCCGTGACACGGATAATGCACAATAAAGCAACTGGTAAACAGCTTAAAACGGCTGTGATGTCCTATACGCACCACATTGGCTCGATTTTTTTCTGGCGCCAATGTCATATTGGTACTTAATTTGCGCCAAAGTGTTATTATTTTGCTCGATATGGTAATCCGATGGTGTTTAGTTATTTATAAATTGCTTATTAACTTTTATTTTATTTTTTTAAATTATATACATTTTTTTCTTCTACAATTATTAATTAAATTTTATTTCATTGCTACCATTCCTTTTTTATAAATATATATGTAACTGGTATTAGAAAACGAGTTTTTCGACAAATTGGCGTCCAAAAAAATTGCTCCAATGTGTCGCATATATGACATCTGCGTCCTTGAACCTAGCACTGAGACGGTAAAATACCTTTTGTTTACGTAATCTAAAAATTAAGATAAGGAAAACTGTATAATCGGAATACATATCCATTTAGTTCAGTTTAGCCAGATTGCTTTGGTACAAATTAAATACAGTTGTTGTAACCGTAATTGTAAATCGCAATATTCATGCACTGAAACCTCTTTAAATTTATATCATTGTGACGCAATGACGTCATTTATTCAGCAGAGATAACGAAAAATAACATGCGGTTTCATTAATTTTTATGATCAATATTGTTAAGACGTGAAATCTATCTACTTCTACTTTATACATAGAATCGGTATTTCGTTCCGGTGGTTCATATAACTTGCTAAAAACATTTCAATGGACTTTTTTTCCTTTTAAGCATTTAACATGTTTTACATCGTTTTATATTTTGATTTATTTATTTATGGGTTAAAGTTCTAAAATCAGGGGAACTCATTTGTGGAATATTATTCATTTAAAAAATTCTACTAGATGTATTTTGATAAAACATGCATTGTAAGTCAGGTAATCTTTTAGGGATGATTTTAATATATTGCATATTGCTCTACAATGCTCAGTTATAGTGTTGGTCCGTTATTTTGGAGTAAGTTTCTATGATCAAGTAAACCCGATTATGAAAGATTAGTCTTAATAAAAACTACTAGTCGACGGATTTTGATGAGACATTGTCAGATAAAATTTCAAGGGTCGTTTAATTTAACAAAAAAATTACTGTAAATAAACCAATGATTTGTCTGGTAAGGTGGACCAGGGTAGCGGGCGACGCCTGCTAGTATAAGCATATAATAAGGATATACAAGTTATATATCAAGCAAATTAATCACAAACCAAACATATGATAGATCAGTTACTCATTACACAACCTAGATTGCTCTCTTTACCAAAAGCAAACTAAGAATACACAAGAAGCCATTTTTCTAGACATACCAACAGTTACATTTTCATTGTAACTATTATTATAAAAATTATTTAAATAAAAGCACTCACTGTTTACAAGATTCCTCTCTTGAGTGAATTCGCTAAAATTAACATATATAGTGGTCAACTGTTACCGGGCAAGTCTGAATCAACCTTTAACTCACGGTTCAACTGACAGTTGAGAAACCTTAGCTTAGCAATTCTAACCGCCGGTTAATATTTGAAATTCATCGCTAATTTCAGAGCCGAGATTAGTCAACCTCGGGTTAGTGAACTCCAGGTTGAAATGTGCATGCCTGATTGGCCAAAGATATCACATGACATACTTATCCCGTTCCTGAGTTCGATCCTCGCGTATCACCAATTTTTAATGGCGAAGCAAAACCAAGATTTGAAATGAATACTTGCGTTTAATTTTTAGATCGATAAATTTCAAATTACCGTTGTGATTTGGTAGTTTTGTTCGTTCCCAAAATTAGTTTCAAAGATTAGAAATACCGATACAGTTATAAGATTTTTATTTATAGAAGATTTTGCATTACAGTAAAATTTTTTCATAAAAGTTACTTAATTAATTTTTTTATTTAATAATTAAATTTAATAAACGGTTTTCTATACAGGCTAGCAATATCAATCAGAATAAAAGAAAATAACGAGCTAGTTTGTTTATTTATTTTTCAACGAAAATTAAAATATTGAAAATGCATCTATTTTTTCTAACGTAAATCTAATGTTTTAATTAATTTAACTAATGTAATTGATGCAAAAATTTTTAAATGTGAAAATTTTCAAGATAAATCTTCAGAAATATGTTTCTTCCAAACAAAAGTAATTATTTAAAGAAAGAAAGAAAATTAATTATTATACTGTATTATAGTTTAACGGCTTATTATTTTGTCGTCACAAAATTCCTGTTTTTGCGATTGCATGCTTTAAACAAACATAAAAGAGCAGAAACTGAAATGTAAGAAAAAAAAATGCTTTTCTTTTTTATTATATCTTTTTTTATTATTATTTAAAAATCTAAATTATTAACCAAAATTTTTCATATCAGAACTTTCTTTCTATTGACGTTTGATAGATGGCGCTACCTAATATCAAAATTTCTAGGCAAACTCAGAGCTTAGGCTCATCACAAATTAATATAATTTTCGTTTATAGAGGTAAAATGTTGAAAAAAACACCAAAAATTTAAAGCAACACATTCTTTCATAATAACATCTTTTATAATTAACATGTTGTTTACTTAGTAAATTACAAATAGCTCTCTGAAAAAAAATCCACCAATGTTCAATTCAAAGCTGCCGCCATCTTTATTCATCTGCGTATGCTCGGTCGAATAACCTTTCTCCCGTAGGAAGATTGAATAACCTAACTTTAGTTTAGACTCAACATCGAATTTCGCCAGGTTGAGTTAACGGTGGAATGGATTTCAAGTGTAACCGAGAGTTGAGGGCTGAACTTGCAGTTCAGATTGACGGAGACTTACCCGGTGAGAGCCACATGCCGTGATTTCAACATCAAAATGATTACCATTAGCATTGTAGAAGCTTAAATATTCTGAAAAAAATATGAAACAATCTCAAGCACACCATTTACAGAAACAAATTCATATACATTTAACTCATAAAGATATTACATACATTTAACTCATAAAATAATAATAACTATTAAATATTTAAGATTAAATAATAATAAGAATATCAGGATACATCAAGAGCAGAAGATTAAGGAAATACTGTTCTTTTTTTTTAAAAAATGAGGGAGCTCGGCCCCCTACAAGCTACGTTCGTTAAAACCCGTTCAGATACAGCAGACTTTAGCAATATGCTAATTAGATCAGCTTTAAATAGATTACAGAAGATTGAATTATAATTAATAAACCAGTGACAACCTTCTTGCAATTGCATTTCTATTCACTTCCGCTTGATTGAAGAATTTGAAGGTTGGATATGTTTCTGTTTAAAAGATTCATAGGCTGTTTCCATCTTTGATTAAATAAGATCTGTTCAATATTTACAAATAAGGTAATATAGAAGGAAATAAGTAAAAAGAATTTTTGTCTTGGTATTTTTGAACAAGGCGATAAGAAAGCTGTTTTAAATAAGACATTTTAAATATATTGTTTTAAACTTGATGTAAATATCTCTAAAATTTTCTTTCTTTTAATATTCACTTAAAAATACTTTTCTTAAGAAAGGAAATATTTTTTGTCCTGTCTTAGAACTCACAACAATTGTTAAAACAAGGAAGAAAATAATCATGCATCAAGTATACATTAAAAAGCATTTTTTAACACATTAAGAATAATTAAAACTGCACCATTAAAAAAATTAAAATTTTGCATCTTATTTCACCATTAATGTGAATATTTGAAATGTATAACTCAATTCAAAACTGAATTTCAGCTGTTCAAATCTACGCTCAGAAAATTATCCAAGTTTTAGCAGCCCAGTATATGATATAGAGATTTGTATGTATTAACTACATGTAATCCAAAATTTAATTCATTTAAGAGATATGTATGTTTCAGTTGAAAATTCCCCTTCAGTAAATTCCTCTAATAAGGATAATGGTATGCAAATATTTTTGTGCAGTCCTGTATATGAGGTATACAATTTATATATAAAGCATAGTAAGCAAAAAATAAATTAAATTAAAACATGCATACCGAATTTTAAATTGCATGCTCCAGCAATCATTTCACAAAGACAGTACAGTACCGATTTCTTTTGTGTGTCCTTGTAAATTAAGTTAATTCAATTTATAAAACACGCTATGAATACTTTGTTTTAACATGATTATAGTGAAATTTAGTGATTTCTATAAGTTTGAATAAATTTGAAATATCATAATTTCATTAAAATTATAACCAAATGATTTTCCCACATGCACCAAACTATAATTGAATTCTTTTGAGTGTCCCTGTAAATGAACCATAAATTGTACATACTTCATATTCAATACAAAACATGCTTTGATGACCCTAAATAAGCTTTAAAAATTACATGAAAACTCAAGTATATTTACGGGAGTTAGAGTATGGACAGATGGACAGACAAACTGAATGCATAAGAACTTTTTAACTTTGTTGGAAAATGCTAAAAAGACCATCTCAAAATAGGAATTAAATGTTTCGTGTAAATATACTTTTAAATTTAATTGATTTTGCAATATTTTGTTTGATCATTTTAAATATGACGTAATTTCTTATATGTACAGCTTTTAAATCATATAGATTTTATTATTTTAAAATTTTATTTCTGTTTGAAAATTCATGTGAAAATACTTTTGTTGCTAGAATGGTTAAAATTTAGATGTAAATATTGTTTTTATAACGTAATATCAACATTTTTTTTTTCTTTTAGTACAAAATTATTTAATTCAAATTTGTATTTTTTTTATAACAGTCACATGTCAATAATTTTTTTTTTTTTGAAATAAATAGTATTGTTTGCCCTGTTTTTACAAATTGGCAACAACTTAAAATTATAATCTTTCCTGAAATATGCAAAAAATGTACATCAAAATACTGAAAATTTGAATTTAAACTGGAAATAAAAAGCAAAGAATTAATGAAACTAAAAAAACTAATTACAGTCTGTAGACTGCAAGCTACTAATCTATCAAATGATCGAAAAATTATTAAATTTCTATGTATAGTTTTTGCTGCTATAAAACCTTTTTGATAGAACTATTTTGACCAACTTTAACTTTAAATATCTCTTAAAATAATTATTCTATTTAAAAATTGCAACATCAACGTGTTTATGAAACATTTCTCTCTAAAACTACTTATTTTCATATTTTAGAATACAGTAACTTTCTTAATATTAACGAAGAAAGAAACCCCATCACAAAAAATTCAATGTCAGTGGCGGTGACAGCAGTAGTTACTTTTTTTAGAATAGAGAGATTCAGCACTTTTTTTTGTAAAAAGTTAAGACGAGATTTTTAAAAAATTAAATATAAATTTTATGATTATTTTCCTTTTGTACAGTCGAGGATCTATAATCCGCGGACCCATAATCCGCAATTTCCCATAATCCGCGTTACTTTACGAATGTAAACAATGAAATAAACAGTTAAAAAAAATTACAAATCCGTGATCCAAAAACGATTTTTTTTAACCAATAATAAAAAATGTAATAAAAATCATAATAAAACATGTATTTTTTTTATTTACTCTTTTATTTTATTGACAGTAAAAAACTAAACTGTATTATGGAACGTGCCTAATCATACTGAACGTCTGAATTGACAACTATTCATTCGTAGCTATTTCAGTTTGTGCAAGTTCAGGAGAGTAATAGTAAACACAGCACCAGCTGAGAACTAAATATTATACCGTAAAATATCGTTAATCCGCCCCCCCCCCCCAAACGTGACGAAAAATTGTACACTAGTTAGAGGGGGCTTACACGGGATTTTTCCACGTTCGATCATCAAAATTTTACAGGAATGAATCATGATGAAATGAATGAATCGTTGAATGAATCATGAATTTTGATACTTGATTTTTTTTTTTTTTTAAACGTAAAATCTGTTGAAAAATCGCAGAAAAAAGGAGAAATTTGTAAAAAAAAAGCCAAAATAAGCAAGAAATCAATTAAAAAATCTCGAAAAAACGCACATTTCATCAAAGATTCATGATTCATTCATTTCAGGTTTTGAAACAAACACTCGACTCTTATTTTTGTTAAACAAAAGATTTCTTAAATAATATTCATAGTACTATTTCATTATAGTATACTGAAGTAATTACCATTTATTTTACTTTGTGTTGGTTATTTTTTGTGCATAATTTGTTCTCATTTTTTTTATACTTTCTTCCATAAAATATTCCTTAAAAATAAATCTCATTATTATGTAATTATTGTTCTTTAAATACATATATATATATATATATCATTTACAAAAAATAAAATAACTTTAAAAATGCATTTTTTTAGATTATTTATTAAATTAATTACTAGATTTCATATTTATCTTTCCATATTATACTGATTATAGAATAAAAAGGCTGTCTAAGAATGATAAAATGACGCATAATCCATTATACTCTATAATCCGCAAAATTCCATAATCCGCACAACCTTTGGCCTCAACTTGTGCGGATTATAGATCGTTGACTGTATTTGAATTTAGAATAAATACCAAGAGTTCTGGTTTCCAAAATTTCTTTTGAATGAAAATTTTGGTAAATTTATATGAATTTAAGAAAAAATTATTATTTTTAATAAAACTTTCATAAGACAAAAGAATTTCTTTTACTTAAGTGTTTAAAATAGTTACTTTTTGCACCATATAAAAACTTTTGAATAATCTGTATTTATATAATAATTAGAAAAATACTTGATGAATTCTCCAAGAATTTTGAGCATATAAAGTGAAGGATTTATAATGAGGGCATTTGAAAGAATAATGAAAATAATATTTGCAATAAATCATAGTAAAATACTTAAATTGCTCAAAATAATCTGTAGCAGTCAATTAGAACTATGTGTATCTTGTAAAAAATATTTTAAAAACTGCAGAAATATACACAGAAATAATAAAGTTTCTTTAAAAAATTCAGAAAATTCCTTGTGTTTTTTTAAAGGCAGCATGGAAGGTTGTCAACCATTTTTACCACTTTGAGGAAACCTGCCAAAATGCAATAGAAACAATATATTATAATAATGATATAAACATATTTAATATTTACTAAAATATGGGCATTTGTATGAAATCATTTTTAAGAGAGTGAAAACTAAAATTGCTCATAAATAATGCAGATCATGTAACAGGCCAGTTGAATAACATTCTGAAAGATAGGTGCAATATAGCCAGTTGAGTTGAAGAAACTTTCTAAACATAGCTGAATGATAAGAGATTATCCAAAACTATTTTGTTATTTTTTACAGTATGGAACAATTTATCCGAAAATCACTTAAGCAGATATCTAGAATGATATTTCTAATAGACTGATTTCAGAAACTTTGCAGAAATTGGTGTCATACACTGTCAGTTTGACATTTCCATTGCTTGAAACAATTTTACAATTTCATAACAGCATCTAATATTTGAAATGGAAACATTCTTTGTTATATTTTAAATGCTTAGATTTTTATGCACAGGAAACAGAAAGATTTTTATTTTCAAGGGATTTCCATAAATTTTCTTTCATTAGTTTTTGATCTTTCTTGCATCTGATTTTTAATCCAGCAATCTAATAAGTTAAAATTGGAAATAATGCCACAACCACAGATATTGCACAAAATTTGTCAAATGGATGCTACTTTAATGCCCAACCAGTTAACCAGAAAAAAAAAAAAATAGTCATTCGGAATTCATCTTATCCCAACCATTTCAAATAAATGGTTCAGCATTTTTAAAAATTTATTTATCTGTTATTATTATTTTTTTTAAGATTAAGGACTTTTAGGAGAATAATCAGAACATGCTCATGCCTCTCCCCTCTAAAAATAAATAAATAAATATTGAAATGAAAACTGAAACATTAGTACCAAAGCTATTTGATTTATGTTAAATAATAACACTTTTGTTTAAAGTTATTTTGGAACAGAACAACATTTTTTTTTTTATATATATCCTATGATGAAATTCAAACCAATTTTCTGTTTTTAACTTAAAATTCAAATAATATTAAACTAAACTAACAAATAAATAGTAAAATAATGAAATTATCTGCTATAAATAAACTAATTACCAGCAAAAGTAAGTTTGTGGCAGATGAAGTATCGTGTAGTCATATAGTCAAATCGCAATACTGTATAATTTTCAATAGAAAATCAAATAAGAAAACAACCCTAGCACCCATTTACTTTAGAAAATTAGCTTATTTGAGTTCAACCAAAAGTTACCTGATATTACAAACTGTGCAAGACGCAAGACGCCACTGCAAGAATGAATCTTAGATGTATTCATCATAATTCATTCAACAAGATTCATTCATTTTAGAATTTTTGAAAAGGAACGGTTTAATTTTTTATCGTAGCGTCCTTTGCGAAATGGCTAGTTAATGAATATCTGTAAGTGCGACTGTAAAGATTTTCCTTTAAATACGAAGCAGTTTAACAAACTTTTGTTTAAAATACTCATTACTTATATTATTAAAGGTATCGTATATAAATATTTCATTTATTAATAATTTTAAATATTGCTAATTTTATCTTTGAGCACAGTCGTACTTCGTTATTAGTAAGATTATATTCCATTTAATTTTAATCCCTTTTAAGTTGATGGATTATTTTTGGCGCAGATGTCATACACACACCTTTGCACAGTCGGGGGTATTTGGTGGATTTAGCCGGCCAAAAATATTTCTTACTAAAATAAATGATTGTAAAATTTATTATTGATAAGTTTATCACAGAATTATCACTCTTTATAGTTTTTTTTTTCCGGAAAGTAGAATTTTTTTAAAGATATATACAGGGCATAGTAAAACACTGTTATAAAATATTAATGCAATAAAATATTAATGAATACTCTTATTGAGTTGCATTCGATCATTTAATTCAAAAGTAACTTTTCATATTGAGTAAGTCAAAAACATAAAATTGCAACACTATATTGCAGTTTCTTTCAAAAATTGAAATATATACCTTTTTGTTATCACGAGTCTTTTAATGTTTTAAAACCAACATCAAATTACACTATATCAGTAAAAATATGTTGAAAATTTACTAATTTTCTTTTTAAATATTTTTGCTTCTTTTTTGAATTAAAAAAAGAAAAATCAAATTTAATTTTTATACTTTTACAGAGTTAATCAAAGTAATTTAAAGAAACCAAACATTTACTTAAACCATTTATTTTGTTAAATGGATTTAAAATATTAAAAAAATCACACATAAATGAATGTGCATACATATTTGATGTCCAATTATGAAGATTATTCATCCGATGATTCACCTTTGGAATAACTTTCTTCACTAATGAGATCTAGGTTACATTGATGGCGTGTATAAATGCTGTAAATTTCAGCAAGAAGAAATAAAGCTAAGTCTTTTTTTAAAATTATTTATTTTTTTGTCTCTTATACCTCCCACACAAGTTAAAAAGTGATCTGAAGATAGTATTAATTGATTGGAATGTGTGAATTGCACGATTCTTTTGAATTTTTCAAACAAAGTTTTTGCAAATATGCTGAAAAGTCTTATTAGAAGTTGGTAGAGCTTCTTCAGAAAGCTGTAGTATATGAAATATAGCATTAGCAATAATTGTAGCAACATGTTTTAAAATTTTAGAAACTGTTGCCACCATGGATAATCAGCACATTTATAATCTGCAATTTTCTATAATTTGCATCACTTTACAAATGTAAACAATGAAATAAACAATTATGAAAATGTAAAAATTTGTGATTAAAAAATGATTTTTTCAAACAAATAATAAAATAATTGAATAAATCACAATAAAACATCTATTTTTTTAATATAACTCTTTTATTATATTAACAATAAAAAACAACCTGCATTTTGATTATGAATGTGACTATTTTTATTTAAATGCAATCAATTTTTATAATAAGATAACTTTAATAAAAAAATTTTGAGATAGTATATTAAATTAATTATTAGATTTCTTATCTTTATTTTCATATTATACTGATGATAGAATTAAAATGTTGTCTAGGAATAATAAATGATGATGCATAATCCATAGTACTCATTAATCCACAATATTCCATTATCCACACATCTTTTCGTCTCAGCTTGTGCGTAGTATGGAACTTTGACTGTTACTTGGCCGTGTCTATACCTACAATTAATCCCATTTTTAACCTTAAATCCTCCTGAATTATTCTCTTTACCTCATTAGTTAGATCCTGTTCCTCCTGTGAATTAATCTGGTATTTTTTAAGGAGCAGTTTATATGATAATGGAATATGCTCTCAGAAATTCTGATGCTTGCTTGCATTACCATATACAGTAAAACCTCCATAACGGACACTCCCGAATAGCGGACACCTCTATTTAACGGACAGTTTACCGATCCCCACTCCCAAAATCTAAATTTTTGTATGTTTAACCTCTGAATAATGGACATTCCGAATAGCGGACAGTAATTTTGGCGATAAAGTATGGAAATTTGTTTTTATCTAAGAAAAAAAGTAAAAAGCCTCTAAATTTTTCAGGGCAATGTGTCAAAACTTTGTGATCACAGATAAATGTGGACAGTGGGCCGAGGAAAATCTTCCCTCCCACGTCCATTATTAAATTTAGGAAATGGTCAGGAACATTACCTCCCGGAGCATCACAATGCCCCCGCCCCAATCCCCTCTGTAAGATTTAAGATTTTATGCTTTTAAGAAGTGGCAAAATACAGTGAACTGTTCCATTTTTTATTTTTATTTTTTTTTTTTAATGAATCAGAAAAATCAAAACTATTGACAGGGTTAAAATTTCACATTGAACAAAAAAAAAAAAAAAAAAAAAAAAAAAATGACATGGACTTTTTAAATGCAAAAGGAAACTTTTTAAATACATATTTTTCATAAGTATATAATAAACAGTGTACAAAGGTATGTATCGTTTTACTTAAATTTTATTGCTTAAAAAATTATTTTAATTTCTGATTAATCATATAGTAGAATTTTAGGACATATAAAAGTCAATTAATGAAACTTTAAACATTTCTTAGCAATTTTTTAATATCCAAGGTACTTCCCAATAGCGGACACCTCCGAATAGCGGACAGTTTACGCGATCCACAAATGCTGTCATGGAAAAAGAAAAAAATTATGTAAAACGCCATTGGCTGAAAAGTACTGAATGCATGTCGTGTGCAATGACTTCAAACCAGTGATCTGTTGTAGATCACAGGTCAGGAACATTATGAAGTCGCATATTTTGAAATATCGGCCTGCCGGCAGCGAGAAATAGTGGCGCTCGAACGCAGTTTGCTCTGGATTTAGAGAGGGTAAATACAACAGTATAACAAGTTACTTATTTTAAACTTACTTTTTGCTGAATAAGTCGTTTTAACGTAAACTTTAATCAGTTTCTTAGTAGAGATGTGTCATTTGTTGAGGAATGATTCAAAAGAAGCGATACCGGCAGTGGAACTAAAGGAACAATTCAAGTCTGTAAAAAAGAATTCATCCTTTTTGGAATGATTCTAAAAAGGAACGAATTCGCGGGACGATCCTTTTTGGAACGGTTCCCAAAATGACTGATTCCTCGGATTTGATCCGAAATGCACTAACTCCGAAAAGGACGATTTCTCGGACTTGTTTGAAAATGAATCGACTCCGAAAAGGTTCGACTCCTCAAACTCGTCCGAAATGAACCTGTCTCATCGCAGTTAGTTTACACTTTGCAGTTTCGTGATGAGATTTATTGATTGAAGATTGTTTTTATTGTGTGATATATTCTACAGTTCTTATGAATAGTGCACATCACACTATTTCGTAGCAACTCCGAAAAAGAGCAATTTTTCTGACTCATTCATGGTGATCATGAGATATGGTCATGATCAGCAAGGTTAGGGCTAGGAGAAAATTGGATAGCATAGGTTTGGGCAAGCATTTCAGCTTTGTCCTGATCTGTATAAGCAGTAAGAGGAGGGATAGGTTTATAATTATTGTTGAGTTTTTTTTTAATGCTCTCTTCTCTGTAGAAAGATTACTGAGAAAATTATTCCAACTTTTTTTGCTTTTGTTTTGCAGTAGAGTTTTTAATTTTATTATTTAATATATTAATAATAGGCTTGAGAGAAGAATCGTGCCTTTTTAAATTACGATTCATTTATAAGGATTCATTCATCGAAATACTGCCATTAAATAAACTGATGCAATAGCAACAATTACTTGTACTCCCCTTTTTTTAATCCCTTGTTTAATACTGGTTATCAGACAACCTTTAACAGAAACGAGCTTTGCTAAGAATCTAGTACTAATTAATAACCTGGGCATTGTATTGCACATATATATCATTAAAAGTTGTAATCTAGGCTTTAAAAGCCTATGACAACATAAACTATGCCACCTGTGTCTGTATGCATGTTAACTTGGACTAGTTCCATGATAAAATGTATCTCAAATGCCCCTTAACACTATTGCTGAAAATTGAAATTTGTGAGTAATGTAAAAATACCATTTTCTCAAAAACAATGTTATCTAGGGTAATAAAAATTATGACTAGTTTTCCGGGAATCATTTAACACAGTTCTGATATCCCTAATATTTCATAATTTTTATTTCAGTAGATTTCAAATTCTTGCGGGAGGGGGCATACTCTTGCATTACATTTTCAACAATATATTTGAAAATATAATATGTAAATGTAAAACAATGTGCTTCTAATTTACCATTATTAGAGCTTTCATGGTTTAAAAAAAAAGGATTTTTATTCCTAAAAAGCTTAATTAGCCCTTCCTCATTTTCTTTAAATGTATTAGTGAAAAGTTAATAATCTACAAATATGTGGGTCTTTATTACTAGCACCAAATTTGAACTTTCCACTATTCAAATTTATGAGAAAAACAGCTGTGACAGATGTACAGACAAATACAAGAGTGATCTTATGGCTGTCCTGATTTTACTTTTTAAGTAAGAACCCTAAAAATAGTACTATCAGAATCTCCTGCTATGCTTTAAGTGAAGATATGGCATCTCTTCTAGCTGTAGCATATCTAGAGATATACTGATAAAAAAAAATTCAAAGAATAATATTCAAGCTTAATCCACATTCTTGGGTCCTACTCTCTCAATTAATCAAGCTTTTTTTGGTTATTAATTCTGGCTAAATCTGAAATATAACTCACTTATTTTATAATTTTGATGCAAATCAGTAATGTACCTTTATGAGGTAAGTTTCATTAAATAATTTAGGAAAATCACGTTTCATCTTTACAATGAATATTTAATTTACATTACTGATTATTTACTTCACTTTTGCTTTTAATATTTTAATTATTTAAAAGATTTATCAGTACAATTTGGTTATCCCATCGACTAATTTCTCCAAATTATACAAACTGCCAAACTAATAGCCAAATAATACATATTGACATGATTTTTGTTTTAAATAACCAAAAAACAAATAATTAGTAAAATATTAATAAAAGTTAAACTGAAAAGTCATAGTAAAAATCACTTAATGATGTTTTAAACACGTGTATCCTATTTAATATCATTGAATGTGACATTCACGAACATCCATTATTGGCATTTAATCTTATAGTTTGACGATAGTTTTTGGTTGATGGGATAACCAAGTAGTACCAAATTATCTAGATTTTTATTATTTTAGTTTATTGCTTACTTTATTTAATTATTTTTACTATATTATACTTTACTATATTGTAAGCATACATTATAATTTCAATTCAATTATTAATAACAGTCAAATGATTATTTTATAAGTGTAAACAAAGCAATGAACAACCACAAAATTTTAAATTCTGTGCAACCTCTGTTCCAAGTTGCATGGATTTGAGAGAGTCTACACTAATTACATGGTTCCTATACAATTTCAGTAAAAAAATTCCCTAACCTTTCTCAATAAAAATCTGACATTTATATTGTTGTAAAACCCAACATAATGAACAATTTTATACTAAATAAATGCTAAAGAAAAAAGTATAGAATGAAAGAATTTCCAATTTTTAATATTTTTCATATGATGCTAGTATTATGTAGTTTTTAAAAATTTTATTTATAAATTTTAGATCAAATTAATAATTCAAATTTTCTTCATTTACAGCCACAAACAAGATGATGACTGAAAGTAGGATATCAAAAATTTCTTGATCACTTCAAGCGTTAAAAAAAATGCCCTGAATTTTTGCATGAATTTTTTAATTGCCTGATCCATTTTATTCCTGAATTAGGGATATTGACATCACTGTTGGTATAGTGTATTTTTCTGGATCAGATGATATAAGAACCTTTTTTCTAAAAGTAAGGCAAAAATAGAAAGTTTTTTTTTTTTTTTTTTTTCTTTTTACAGAACAGCCGCAAGAGTTACTTGCAACCCAATAAACATCTTGAGGACAATTGAATATTGAAATTTCAGATTCTTAAAGCCTTAGCTATTTTTTTAAGCTGATCTAATATTTTGTGTAAATTTTATAGCCTTCATATAGGTACTTTATTATGCAGTTACTTACTGTAGGAACGAGTATTTTAGGACTAATCATTTAAAACATATTTTCATTTAACTTAACTCAATGCAGACAAATTCAGTTTGTGAGCAATACAATGATCTATAATTAAACATTTAAAACAAACTCTTGGTCAAAGTTCAAACGAATCCCTCGTGTTTATCCCAAAAATAGCAACCTAAACTAAATTTAAATAAATAGATAAATAAAAATGCCTTCCTGAAAAAAAAATTTCATAACATTTTAAATGATTAAATATCAGTAAAAATAAAAGTTGCGATACATGGAATTTTGTTGCAATAACAGGATCAAGTCATAATTTGGAGAATTTTTAGTTAAGATTAAAAGAAGAAACACGTCCTACCATCAACTTACTATAGCAAGAGGATGGATCATCACGTTTATGTTTTAGAAAATTAGCCATTATTAGAATCATAGGATACCCGTCGAATATTATGCATTTTTTTCAAGCAAAGTGACGCCAACACAATGAATGAATCACGATGGCTAAATTAGAATTATAGATGAATCAAATCAAAAGTACTTGATTCACAAGATTCAATATCACTTTCAATGAATTCTAATGAAATTCATTATTTTTCTTTTATTGGCGTCGTTGTCTCTTCCGTTGTTTTTTATATCAGGTAACTTTTAAAATATAAATTTATTGTATTGAACTTCGTGTTAATATTAAGGTAGAATTGTTTTTTACGTTTCTCTGCAACTCAGTACTATATAATTTGCGATTTGATAATGATTGCATGATATTTCATACGTGGCAACTTTCATTTTTGCTGATTTATCATTGAGGCATCTAAAGCAATACTTTAATATTATTCAAATTTTAATTTAAATACAGCATAACGGTTTATTTTTTTTAACTTTTTGTTGCTCACAAATTGCAATCAAAACAAATATCTTTAAATAATTTATTGCATAACAAAATGTTTTTGTACAGAGGGACGATTCACTTAAGGAGTAGGAGTTAGAAGTGTTTATGAATTCAGACTGTCTATGTGTTTGCTGCCTGTCCATGCTCATACATGATTATTTCTGGCTTATTTAAATGAAAAAATTATGATTTTAGTCTGAAATTCTATAAAAAAATGAAATTAAGTGCATTTTAAATGACTACTAAGTTTAATGCAAGACCCATTTTATTAAACAAACTTTCTGGTTATAAATACAGTGTGTCCCATGCAAATAAAACCAACATGATTTTGTGCCGTAATCAGAGACAAAACAAAACCATGAGAATGAAACAAATATATTAAGAAAGACTACATAGAAATGCATATTTACTAGAAATAATTCACTCCTCTGATCAGGAAAAAAAATGAATGTATAAAAAAAGAAGGGGGGTGCAGGTGTTCTGCTGAAATAAGGCCACAACCGTTAATAGCAATTATATCCGATATGCTTACATATGACTGAATGCATTAACATACTTTACAATAACTTGTGATATAATTACTATGTGGATAAAAATGAGGTGTCAAGACATTCACAATTAAACAAGCTTTTATTTATTAAAAAAAGAAAGAAAAATTGACATTTTGGCAAATTTTGAGATAAACTGCCCCTTAACGTAATGATGTTACAGATATAACTGGTGATTCAAGTGCCTGGAATATGCCATCTGGTGGAGAAAAGATGTAACTCCTCCCTTCAGGATAGTGCCTTGCAAACGTACCGAATTACATGTACTTTAAACAGTGTTGAATTCCGGGGATGGCCCGTGGGGACATCCCCCTCCCCCGGAGCAATAAAATGCCCTTAACCCATGGAAAATTTGAAATTATAATTATTATTCAATGGTTAAACAGTACAATTTCCCCCCTCCAGAACTCTATAAGGTCCCCCCCCCTGGAGCCTCTAAAGTCCCTCCCAGAGGAAAGCGTCCAAATTCAACAGTGACTTTGAATTTGTTCAGAGCAATTGTATTTTAGCACAATTTCCGAATTCCTGTAAGATTTGTGTTCATTCTTAAATGACAAAGCAAAAATTATTTAACTTGAATATTTAAAACTTTGAAATGCATTTACAATAAAGAATTATTTGAAAGGCGCTTTAACTATAGTTAAAGGAAAATTAAAGTGACAATTTTAACATACCAAAGGCTGTGAGCAGTGCCTTTATAGGCCGTTTTAATTCCCAATAATGTGTGTCTAGAAGCAGTATAAAAATAATTTTTAATAGCAAGATTGTAAAATTTAATATGAAAATATCAGAAAAAGATTTGGAAGAAGAAATTTATTATAATAACTTACAAACATTACAGAAAAAAAATCGACTCAAATATTTTATGTTAAAATCCCCTCATATTTCTAGGTCAGCGTTAAAATAATGACATTTTCAATGTCACCACACAATGTCACAGTTTCACAAAACTACCCTAACAATAGTCGTTATTTAAATAAATTGAATATGTAAAAGAAAATCACAGTATAAGATGTTAAATGTTATATAAAACCCTAAAATTAACCCTACAAAATAATACAGTAGACTCCCTCAAATCTGCAACACTATAAAATCTACACATAATTTATATATTATAAACAATGAATAAAGGGACAAAATTGGCTTTTTTAGTTTTATATCAATTCCATCTATATTTTAATTTGTAATTTTTATCAATACTACTTAATTCATGTTTTTCAATGAAGAAAGAATAAATTTATTTCTGAAAAAAAAAAAAAATCAAAATATTGCTGATATCACTGGTAATGACAATCTTCCTACCAAATATATTTATGTATGAAACAAGCTTTTTCAGTTATTAAGTCTGGCTAATCTGAAATAAAACATTTTCATTTTATGATTTTGATGTGAATTAGTAATGATCCTTAATTAGGTAAGTTTTATTGAATAATTTAGGAAAAATGCATCCTATCTTTATAATAAATATTTAATCATACATTATTGATCAATTAATTGATCTTTGCTTTTAATTTATTAATTACATTAAAAAAAATTCTGAATTTTGATTATTATAATTTGTTACTTATTTGAATATTATATTACATTGTAAATTAAATTTAATTATAGATTTGACTGCATTAATAATTATATTCTAATTATTGTTTAAAAGAAAGTAAACAAAGCAATGAACGGAAATTTAGAAAATACTAAGATCTGCACAACCTCTAGTCCCAAGCATTGCAGATTTGAGGGTGTCTACTATATAAATAAATATAATAAATTAAATATGCCATTACAGAGAAAATAAAATGGTGTAAGTAGTAACATTGTTGATAAGTGTAGCATCCTAGTATGCGAATAGACATGTACCATTTTTCTAAATGCAGGAAAACTATAAAATATTTATACGAATTGAACATTTCCAACTGAGCGAAAAATTGCCCAGGCCAGAAATCGAACCCAGATACTTGGCTTACAAGGCCAGTGCTTTACCTGTTAAGTTACCTGGGTGACAGCCGGCTGGGATTTTTCACCCAGATAACATAATTGGTCATAGCATCTGGTCTGTCATTTAGACAGCTCAACAGAATAGACCGCAGGTAATGGAACTCCATATGTCGATGCGTATCTAGATATACTATCCGAAAAATCCCAGCCGGCTGTCACCCAGGTAGCTTAACAGGTAAAGCATTGGCCTTGTAAGCCAAGTATCTGGGTTCGACTTCCGGCCTGGGCAACTTTTCTCTCAGTTGGAAATATTCAATTCGTATGATTACTTTACCAATCAGTTAGACTGTGTTGAGTATAATAGTATATAAAATATTTGTTTTTTAAATCAGTGCATCCACAGATTTAGTGGCAATGGATCTAATATGATGAAGACAGTGCAATTCGTAAATTGTTTTGATATTTTATGTAATTTTGATAAAATTTATGTAAGAACTTGATTAAGCCATAAATTACTTAAAAAATATTTATTTTCAATAGAACAGAATACAAACAAATTTTCTCTACAAGCAACACAATGTTTTAAATTTAACCATTAATAAAAATTCCAACAAGTTTGCTGTCTCGAAATATAAACATGAATATTATCCGCCTAATTAATAAATAAATAAAAGTACCTGCTGTAAATAAAAACCTTTTAATAATGCTTTCAATGATTATGGTCAGAATAAAAGTTGGGACACATGAAAATTCATGTTGTCATATTATCAAACTGCAAGTTGCAGAATTTTAGATGAAGATTAACAAAAAGAAACTATCTTAGCAATAACTTATTTTAATAAAGAGGATGATATCAATAAATCCATTTTTTAAAAATTACCTGCGGGGCCATAGCCAGAACTTAGCAGTAGGAGGGGGGGGCTCAAGAAAATGTAGGGGGGGGGGCTCATAATTTTTTTCTTGCATCTCACGCAGAAAGATAAATTAATGCATATTCACATTGTAAGTACTATGTTTCTAATTAAACTGTTACAATAACTTCATTTTATGCAAAGAAAAGAATATGAAAAATGAAAATTTTGAATATATAACTGGTGCAATGTTAAATATAATGCTAGCTTCATATGTACAAATAGGATGAGGGAGTGCTGAAACACTTATTTTGGATACAATTTAATAATTTAGCAAAACTGTGAAAGGGTCTCAAAACTAAATTAGATTTTTGAACAGAATTTCATTTGAATTTTCGGAACAGAAATCCATTGAGTGACCTTGGAATTTTTTCCAAGGGGGGGCTCAAAATATTTTAGGGGGGCTGAGCCGCCCATAGCGCCCCTTTAGCAACGGCCTTGCATAGGCGTAGCCAGCCTTTTGAATGGGGGGGTGCCCAAATTTTTTAACCTGAACATGTTGGGTACAAATAACATGTTATGTAATAAAACCTAATAAAACGGAATCCCATAAAACCTATCAAATTTCCGTTTTAGACAGGTTTTTTGCGGAAGGTATAATTGTGTGGAACTTCTTTTAAAAAAGACCCAAATGCAATTTTTCATTGCGTGAAGAAAGATGAAAAGTTGCTTAAAACTAAATCTAATGGACAGGGATGTGCGAAGAGAAATCTGCGCCCGGGGCAAAGTTACAATTTGGCGCCCCCTCCACCCAACTTTTTCTTGTAACAGCCCAAAAATGACGTTGGTAGTATAAATTTCGCGCCCCCTAAAGTTCCACGCCGGGGCAGCTGCCCCCTACGCTCCCCCTTTCGCACGACGCTGCTAATGGATAAGAAAAAGATATATAAACACAGATAAAACATGATAAATATAAAATAAAGATATCCGTAAACATAAGTCTGTAATTATCACAAGTTTTCATTTTAAACAGCAATGAAATACTAAAATAAATAAGCACGACTTTAGTTCCCCCCATCATTTTGATCAAAGTAGCATTAAAATAACTTGTAGTATGCAATTTAAAGTGAAAAATAGCTCTTATATTTTCTACTCATGAATAAATAAAATTTCCCCGTTAAAAAAAAATGAGCCCGTACGAATGTCAAAAAAAAAAATGAGCCCGTACGAATGTCAAAATATGATCCCAAAAAACGAAATTTAGCAAACCAACAAACCAACCTCCATATTAATTTGAATTTTGCGTAGCATCATTTCTTATTTAGAGGAAGCACAGATTTGTACTAGAGATGAGTTCGGGCTCGATTTTTGAAACCCGCGCCCAGCCGAGCCCGATCCAAAAGTATACAAAAATAAATAAATAAAAGATTTAATGATATTTAAAAATTGTGTCAAATGTGATATCTCATTTTAAAAAATTTCTTATAAAATTTACTATTAAATAAAAGTTTAAATTCAAGCTTATGAAAAGAGCAATTTGGTATCAAATAAAAATATCCTTCATACCTAAAATGATTCCCATATTTCTTGTCCTTTAAGAAGAAAATTTGATGGACATATTAAAGAAGTGTAATGAATAGTGTTTATAGAAATTACTATTTGTATGCTGAAGAATCAAAAAACGTTTTCAATTTCCTATAAAAAGAGTACATCTTCAGGGGTGTAGTCGTAAAAAAACCACAGATTATACGATCGACGCAGATGGTATATGCTCAAGGCACAGAGTATACTCTAGAGAGTACATCCTATGGGTTTCATGAGAAACAGAAGTTTATACGGTGTTCCTTAAAAAAATCCAGAAGGTATACGGCGTATACCCCAGTATTCCCTCCACGACATCCCCTTTACATTTATCTATAATCAACTCATTTCTCTTAACAATTCCCCATACTGACGAGAACTTTAAAATCAACGCAAATTAAAACATTGATACAGTTATCTTAAAGTTCCCTCTGTTTTTATAGGAAAAGAAGAAACGTTAATCGAATGGTTTCAATCGGAATAACATTTAAAATATGTTTACTTACGAAGAGAAATCCTCAGCATAAGCAAAATTCATGATGACAAACAGAAAAATAAATCACAATGCCGTTATCATATGAAGAACGATTATGATTCGTGCACAATCAAATAATTTGCAAACCTCAAGCATCTAATCTGCATCAAAAACGAATAAATCATTCTCTAATAAAATAAATAAATAAACGATCGAATTAAAAACTATCCTTTGCCTCAAATGAAAATCCAACCAGAAGCTAATTTATTACTTATGATTATTTTGATAGGCGCCTTATCAATTAATCGCCCACGGAAATGCATTAGACATAAATCTCCATACATCACAAATTTTCTTTTGAAGAAACAATCAACTATTGAAATAAATAAAAAAAATTATTTTTATTTTTCTTTCGTTTTGATCAAAATAACACTGAAATGATTTGAAAAAGAATAAATAATTTTAAAAGGAAAATAGGAGTTCTTTCAATCTCTTCTGCACATAAATATTTTTTAATTCTCAGAAAGAATAAGCCTGAGCCCTCCCCCCGGACCCAAACACTAAAATGAAAATAGAGCCCTCCCCCCGGGGCCCGAACACTAAAATGAAAATAGAGCCCGTGACCGCTTCGGGCCCGGGTTTAGTGCGGGGGCTGAGCCTGTCTCATCTCTAATTTATACAACCTTCCACCCCCTCCGTTCTCTAGGCTAATTACGTGGTGGAATTATCGTTTCACATCTGTATTTCCTTTGAATTTTTTTTTGCTCCTATCTAGACTTTAGATAACAAAAGCAAATATATAAATAGTAGTTTCTATCCTTGTCGAGAATTTACTCTATTTTTTTTATGGAAATATGCATGCAATAGAAAGGTGTTAAAAAATTTTCATAAAGAAACGACATCAAATTGGGATTATAAAACCAACTTTTTTGATTTACTGTGATTAATACAGATTCTAGTAAATATTCTAGTTTTAAAAAAGATGAATAAAATAATTTTCTTAAAAAGAAAAAAAGAAAGAATCAAGGTATCTTCTTTTATCACACTTCAAAAGATAGACTGTTAGTTTTGATCAACTAATTGAACTAACTTTGCTTACATTTTTCTTCTTTTTTCTTTTATAAATTTTGATTTTTTAAAATAATCAATCTTGTATCTGCGCGAGCGGGGGAATGCCCGGGCACCCAGGGCACCCCCCCCCTGGCTATGCGCATGCCCTGATTACCTGATATTATAGACAGAGCAATGGGCAAGACACAAAACGCCAATGCAAGAATGAATCGTGAATTAATACATTACGATTCATTTAAAAGAATTCATTCATTGAATTGCGGCGATTAATTAAATTGATGCAATAACAATATTACTCGTTCCCCGCCCCCCCCTTTTTTAATTCCTTATTTAATACTTGTTATCAGACAACCATTAACAGAGAAAAGTTTTACTACAGAATCTATTTTAAAATTTCCTGAGTTATTCAAAGTTAAATTGTGTAAATTTTATACCCGAGGGCATATTTAAGTGCTAGATTCGCAAATTTTTACTAATGTTTTCTGTTCTTTTTTTTCAATAAATAAATGCTTTGTTTTATTAATTAAAATTTTTCTGTTTCAGTTTGTTTATTGATTGATTCATTATTCATGAATGAAGTCTTCCTTCGTGATTCAATATTTTTTTTATCAAACTGTTGCAAATCTGCAATGGAATTATGGCTATAACATTTTTTTAAAATCCCTGACTGTAATAACGATCACTAGACAACAATTAAAGAAGGTTTAGCAAGGAATCTAAGCAAAATTTTCAAGAATTTCAAAAATCTAATTTATCCAATTTTTAAATCGGAAGACTTAAGTGATTTTTTTAGTGAATCATTATTAATGAATGAATTGTTCATACATGATTCATTCCTTATGCGGGCGTCTATACTAACATGGACAAAATGGCGAAAGGCAGATTGTAGCAGTGGATAACTTTAAAAAAAATCAGTTTAATGATCCACCTTCTTTACTATAATAAATTAATGGTAAGATCTGAATCTTTAATTATTGTTCTGCTGAAAATTCTAGAACTTGTAATTTGATCGTATGATGACGCAAAATTCTATGTAACTTTCATATTTGCTATCCATATAACCATTTTAAATATTCCGCACATTATTAAATGAATATTTCGCTAACCCAATCCTAATTATCAGGCCGAATACTTTATTATTTTAGGATTTAAAGGTGTTTTAAAATTAAAATTTATTTAATATTTAAAGCAGGTACTTTTGTTTACTTTTTTTTCTTCTCAGAGTAAAATACCGTATATACTCGCGTATAAGTCGACCCCCTATGTCATGTTGTTAAAAATAAGAAAAAATTCAAAACCCGCGTATAAGTCGACCCTCCTCCAAAAGGGGAGACTGATTGACTTTCTCCCGAAAAGGAACGATTCCTCGGATTCCTCCAGGAAAAAGGAACGATTCTGGGACTTGTTCTGAAATGAAACGACTCTGAAAAGAATCGATCCTCGGAATCGTCCGAAAGAGTTCGACTCCTCTGAATCGTTCCGAAATGAAACGACTCCGAAAAGGACGATTCCTCAGACACGTTCCGAAATTAAACAACTCCGAAAAGGAACGATTCCTCAGAATTATCCCAAAATATATCATCTGAAGAATCATGCTTAATGTCATAAATCGCAATCAAAAAATGGCGAAGAAAAATCGGATTCATTCCGTTTTTTCTTGGACTCTTTCCTTTTTTCTCAAATTCGCTCCATTTTCTGGGATTTGTTCCTTTTTTTCTTGACCCGTTCCTTTTTTCTTGGATATGTTTCATTTTTCTTGGATTCGTCCTTTTATCGGAACGACTTCGAATGATTCGCTTTCGGTGAACGACTCTTTTAAATGGACGATTTTGCCCATCTCCATTTTTTAGTATTGGAAATGTGTTCTTGACACAAATCATTACACTTATTTTGTTCTTTGGAACAGGATAGGGTAGATTTTTTTTTTTTGAAAAATAAACTAAAAATGATCTTAAATACAGAATCGTCGAGGTTGGAACTGTTTTCGATTTTGTACTCTACAAACAATGGGTTGCTGCAGCACTGATTCGTTAGCAAACTATTTTCCGATATTTTATTTAAAGATTTTTTTTAGGTCTCGCGTATAAGTCGACCCCCCCTACTTTGAAGTTCTTTTTTTGTCTAAAATTTCTCGACTTATACGCGAGTATATACCGTACACTATAAGTAACTAACATACACTATAAAAACTATAAGTTTGTAAACATATTTTTTGGCTGCCTATTCACTGATTCATTTACACAAACTTTTTTTTCAACAGTTGTATATAATTTAATAATTGTAAAGACCATTTAATTATTTTTTATACAAACAGAAATAAATTGAATATAAAAAATCAACCATAATGTATACACATAAATATATGTATATGTACATGTGTAAATGTAAAATTATGTAGAATTATTATAACTATGTAAATATATAGATATATATAAACACTCATAAGGATTCATTAGGTTTGTTTTCAGTGGTGTATCTAAACTTATCATTTCGAAGGGGGCTAATATGTAGTGAAAGTTTCTGACAGGGAATTGCAAAAAAAAATTAACTTTTCCGTTTTATAGTGGTTTTAATCATAGCAAGTAACACTTATATTATACAATCGAAAATCGAACCCACTAAAATAGAATCACATGGGACTGCAAAAAATTTCTTTTTAAGCAGGTTTTAGTCTTAATTAATATAATTTTTATGGCGTGCAAATAGAACATGTGTATAACCTGAAACTTGTCTGAAATGGTTATTTTTTGTTCTCTCTTAAATAGATTTTTTAAATGAAACCTGCCTAAAATGGAATATTTCTTGGACGACTTTTAAATTTTATCTTTATTAAATCTCATTTCATTTTGATTAATTTTCATAGTTAAATTTCGTTTTCCGCAAATTTTGTAGGGGGCTATAGCCCCATCAGCCTTCCCTTGAATACGCCACTGTTTGTTTTCATATCTGTTTGTATCATTTGTCATTAATTCTCATTTTATTAAGCAAAAATTGTACAGTGTAGCGAATAGCTATAAAAAAAGTGAAGGACTATGTAATGAAAAAAAAACCACTTTTTTTTGTAAATCTATTACTACAAATTGTCAATAGACAATTATTAACATATCATAATTATAAGTAAAATTTGATTAAGTATATATTTTACTGTATGTTATCAATTTTAAAATTTATTTTGAATTTTATATGTAATTGACAGTTTTTTTATAATGTATTATTCTTGAAAAATAGAAGGTTAATTATGTTAAAGTTATACTAAAAATAAAATCTTGATTTAGTAATATCTTTAATTGTACTACATTTTTCTGATTATAAAAATATTTATAATAGTTTGTGCTTCATATTTAATTTATACACACTTTTTTAAGTAACATGAATTTATAATTAATACAAAATTTATATACTTTTGTTATTTTACTTGCTGCAAAGCAAAAAAATGTTGTCTGATGTTCAATTTTAAAATTAATTACAATAGCTTGTGTGTTTTATGTGTAATTTTCATATGTTTTTAATTATGCTATACTGAGAGTTGTAAAATTCAATCAACAAATTAAAGAATGTTGATAGAAATCATCAGGAGTATGAAAAATCACCATCAGAGTCATTACTAGGGGGAGGGGGTATGGTGATAGAGTCTCCAATATTTGTGAGCTTGGGAAATTCTAAATTTTTGGAAGACCTTCTTTCTTCAGGGAAATAAATGTAAAAGATATTTGTTTTCTAACTGTAAACAGGTTAAATAATCGAAATACAGAAAGAAAGGCCCAGCTCATTGCAAAAATGATTCTAATTCTGCCGGCCCAGCTCGTAAGAAATTTTAGAACCATTCTGCCGGGTACGGGCCAGGCCCAGGCCCGTGCAGACCTTAGCTCAGTTGTCATATATAAATATCTAAGGTAAGTAATACATGTGCACTATGCTAATTTGCTAAGACTGATTACACTAAATTAAGCAATTTGATTTTTAATTTATTATTTTGTAGAAAAATGAATTTTTTTGAGATGTTTATGTAATTCCTATTAAAAGAATTTTTTTGTTCACTTTTCCTTTTTATATCAGCATTAATTATTTGTAGGCCAATGAGAATAGTGTTGTGAAAGGAATTCTCTCTGAAAATTTCATTAGTTTGTTACTTGCTAGAAAATATGAGGGAATTTTAAACATAAGATACTTGAGACCGGCCAGTTGTTCTTGTAATGCTTTAAAATCATTTTAATAAATTAATTCTACCAAATCTATTTCTCTACTTTCAGATTGAATTTTAAAATCTTGCTTTTAAACTGGCATTTTTATGCTGATTGTAGATGACACATTATAACTGCAACACAACTATTTGAAATAATTCTGTTTTGTTAATTTTTACGTAAGATACTGAAGGGTTTATTGGTTCATTTGTTTTTGAATAAAATATGCTATTTTCTCCCATCTTGTCAGGGCTGGATTTTGGCTTGCAAAAAGTAGTGTCTGCCATGCCCATGGCAGTAAGTGTTTATAATCTGTTTTAACTGGCAGAAACTGACAACAAGTTGCAGAAAATAATTTCAGAACATAATCTGAGACTTTTTTAGTAATATTAAATTCCTTAAGCACGTTTTATTTAGAATAAATAATAAATAAAATTCCTGTTATAATATGGTTTTGTAGTTTTGTATATAATCACTTATTAGAATATTTTAAAATCGCAGTTTAAAATTCAAAATATAAAACTGTAACCAATACTTATTTTAAATTAAACACATTGTGAATAAGTAATGCTTGTCTTTGAACAATATTTTCAAACGTTTCTTTTAATCAAAACAAGTTAAGAAACAGTCTGGGTTTAGAAAGTTTAGTAAAATTAGTCCTGTGTTATGAAATGGTCCGTGAAAAAAGTAATGTTAGTATTAATATGAGTGTTCATTTTGTTCTTTCAATAATGTAAAATAATTGTACAAATTGTTTCATTAAAATATAGAAATCTGTTATTTTTTGTGCTTCTGTTATTTACATATGTATTTTCTTAAGGACAATTTCTATTTGTATATGTTAGATAATCTGTAAAATATTGATTTGTATAGTTAAGAATATTTTTAAAAGTAATTCGTTAATGTAACATAGAATGTTTTATTATTTTTTTTTACTTTTAAATTTAACTATAAATTATAATGTTAATACTTAAATTTGTGCAGCATGAGATTACCATGTAATGAAAATTTCTGTTTTTTAAATGAAAGAAAATTCGTACTATATAATTGACTGGGAGGCACCAACACAGACAATCATTTCATCGAGGTGACGATAGCTGGAAGCCTTGTATTTATTGAAACTCCATAAGCATACTAAAAGTCAACTGATCTGTCATGTCCTATCTTGGTGGAAATCACACCCTGACCCAAAAATTAATTGGTTGATTGGTAGGTTTGACATTGTGTTTTCCAGTCCTCCATGTTTCACATCTCTGGGTGCAGGAAAACACAATTGGTAAATCTACGAGTCAACTGCTAAAATCAGGTTTTTGAGTGCTTTCCACCAATGAATTGACAGGCCTGTTGTGTTTTAAATTGTCAATCTCATTTTAATTAACTCAGGAATTTCAGCCTTGAACTCGATGTTGGTGATTGCCTTTGATGCCGTTGCCCAGTCTATTAACAAAGTATATTTATATGATCATTTTGAAAACTTTTACTATGTTGAATAACATTCATAATCTTTAGTTTTATTTTTTAATTTAATTTTTTACATATGAAATACATGCATGAATTATAAATCATTGCTGATTAAAGTTCTTTATGGTATTGATTCTTAATTTCTATCATGCTGGTTTTAACCAGTTGCAACCACTTGTTTTAATCACCCTGGCAGAAGCTTGCCGACCCTGCGTCTGATAATCTGTCAGGAATATTTTACTTACGATAGCCTCTGTTATAACTCTATTTGATGTTTTCACTTTATTATCCAAATTCCATAGATCAATCTAAAAATATATTTCCAAGTGAGTTGTATTTCGAAATTGCATGAGAAAATTAAGTTTGTTTTAGAAATTATAAACTACATAGGCTTTTAATACATTGAATGACACGCAGTTTCCGGTGACTGACACTGACGTTTCCATCTAAGCCTTGCGTAATTTAATAAAATGATTCTCTAATAAACAACAGTTAAATAAACGTTAAAAGTTTTCAATAATTACATAAAAGATATTTTTTAGTTTTATATAATATTTTACACTGTCAGACACATGTGACTCACGCTTCAAAAACGGAATGATCAGTGTCAGTCACCGGTGACTGATGTGTCATTCAATGTAACATAGTATAAACATACACTATACAACATATACTACATAACCATGTACTACATAAACATACACTATAAAACTTAGTTTAAACATAGTAAAAATGCTAATAAAGAATAAAATTATTACCATACAATAAAACTTGACAGAATAATACAAAATCTTCTCCTAATAACCTTTTATATGTTATTAAAAAAGTACTTATTTTGGATGAATTCCGAACTAAACACATTTGTATTTTCCATTCCCCTTGCTGCAAAAACAATTGATTTCTTCCTTATTGTTTAAATGTATCATTGTTTTTACTGATATGAAATTATAGAATTTCGTCCTTAGATTTGCTCTATTTTTAATTAATAAATTTTACTATAACCACCTTTAATTTTAATGTTTAATATATTTTTTTTATAATGGTAGGTATTTAGTTTACATATTATAATATCATCAGTATATAATAATGAAATACACCTGATGTAGTTACAGTTTTCCAAGCATCAGATAATTAGGTCTCTATGGAAGTTTTTAATACTATCATGCAAATAAGATAAATAAGTTTGTAAAATCACCATAAAAAGGAAAATGCTAATAAAGAATAATTAATTTCTGTCTGATTAATTTTCTTTTTGTGGTGATTTTACAAAGTTATTTAGCTTATTTATCAATTTATCGCTAGTGATTATGCTGTTTTTCAATACTATCATGCAAATTTTATTTCAATTCAATTTAATATATTAGTTCTTATTTTTCATGATAATGTTTTTCTTATAAATTGTTTTAATGACTCATAAAAGTTATTAAGGTATTTCTCTTTATTGCAGAACCTATGAAAGCAGCTATACATGAAATCAACCTAATTTATCTTTAAAATCTGAAATATGCAGCAAAACCTTTTTTCACAAACCATGTTCCGAAAAACAGTTTCTAGCTCACAGCAGAGAAAATATTTTATCTGTGAAATATGCAACAAGAGTTTCTCACAAAAGGGTCATTTCAACTCACACCAGTTAATTCATACTGGTGAAAAACCTTTTGCATGTAAGATATGCAACAAGAGTTTCTCTCAATAGGGTAATTTGAGCAAACATTTGCTTATTCATTCTGGCGAGAAATCTTTTGTATGTCAGATATGCAACACAAAATTCTCCCAAAAAAGCAATCTAAGCCAGCATCTGTTAATTCATACTGGTGAGAAACGTTTTGTGTGTGAAATATGCAACAACAAATTCTCTCAAAAGATTAGTTTAAATAATCATCTGTTAATTCATACTGATGAGAAACCTTTTACATGTGAGCTATGCAATAAGAAATTTTCTGAAAAAAATGGTTTAACCAAACATCTGTTTATTCATACTGGTGAGAAACGTTTTGCATGTGAGATATGTGACAGGACATTTTCGTACAGGAGTTCCCTGAGAAAGCATCTGTTAAAGCATACTGGTGAAAGACCTTATGTGTGTGAGACATGCAACAAAAAATTCACTCGTAAGAGTAATTTAAATGATCACCTCTCAATTCATACTGGTGAAACACCTTTTGTTTGTGAGATATGTAACAAGAAATGTTTACGAAAGGTTGATTTAAACAAACATCTCTTAATTCATACTGGTGAAAAACCTTTTGTTTGTGATATATGCAACAAAAAATTCTCTCAAAAGAGTAATTTAAACAAGCATCTGTTAATACATACAGGTCAGAAAGCTTTTGCTTGTGAAATATGCAATAAAAAATTCTCTCAAAAGAGTAATTTACGCACACATGTGTTAATTCATACTGGTGAATAATTATCAGATATATAATTTTAAAACAAGCATCTGTAAAATAGTACTGATTGTCACAATATGCTTCAATGTTTATCCCACTGACATTAATTTAAAAAAATTTTTTACTGCCCCTGTAAATGAATTATACATACTACAGACTTCATTTTATGCAGTGATTGTACTTCAGTAAATGGCAATAACATATTAAAAATTGAGGTAATTCGAGTGTATTTTCAAAAGTTAGAGCATGGACATACAAACCAAAGTCATTAACTCTTTTCAACGGTTTAAAAAAAGAAGAACGAAAATTCATGCATCGAGCCTAGACTGTGAAACATAATCCAATGCAATTAGAATACTTTGTCAAAACTGCACTGTTTTTTAATAGTATGGGGAAAATATTGCTTTTTTTCTGTTATATCAGTAAAGGTTTACTTTGGAAACACAAACAAGTTTTTGATTTCAATCTAGTAGTCTATCTGTTTTGCGATAACTGCCGCAAAAAGCCGATTAGCTTGAAATTTAATCGGCATGTTTGTAACGCGCCCGAATTTAGCTGTGTAGTTTTTGCTATATTTGGTTAATTCGTTCTGAAAATATAGAATATTGTGTTTGTCAATATAATGCTTTTCTGTGTTAATTCGGAGGATTTTTAAAGTTTTGTTTGTTGAAGGAAATGATGCATCTGGTTAATGTATTTAAGTGGTAAATTATAGGTGCTAAAACTTCCAAATAAAATATTAAAATTATCCCTTTTATCTAGAAATATTGTCAATATATTGTCAATTTTTTAAAATTTGTGTGTATAATTTTGGTGGTATTTTGTACACGCTTATCAATAAAAGAAAGCATTTTTTTATTAATTTAAATAATTGATGTGATACATGTATCATTCTTTTCTTTTTCTATCATCACTTCCTAGCATTTGCATTTCATAACCTACGAAAAAGAATTCATTTACCCCTTTGAAGGGCGGTGGTATAAAATATATACCACTTAATTTTAATTGAGAAATACCACATAGACATCAGAATTTTGAAATGAAAATTTTAATTTTGTCAAGTACGTAAAGAAAAGCATTTTTCTATTTTGGAATATTTTTTTTATTGTGGTGTCATTGAATCATTTCATCATTTTTTGAATAAAAGTGCTTTGCCCCTCAAAGGGTTAAATAATTGCGAGTGGAAAAAAATAGCAGAAAGTGCGGCTGAAGAAAATAAAAAGTTAGTTATTCTTAATAATCTGTTCTGAAGTACAACTTTGCACTAAATTGAAACTAAGTTAGCAACATTATTTTTTTTAACTTAATGTAGCTACTGTTAAAAGTCTATCACCGAAAAAAAAATAATGCCAGATTAATGTGAGTTAGGAAATTAGCAATGAACCCGAGGATGAATGTTTATCTAGTGCATTTACAGGCCTCAAATATGTCTATTTTTCGTAGATATTTTTATATGTCGATGCTATCGAGTAAATTAGTATGTATTTCGATTCAAATTTTAACATGCTACAAGTGGTAGAAGTACATTTAGAGGAATTTAAATGTTTTTTTAATAAACAAATCAGAAAATGTTGAAAGAGATGCTTAAAAAAGAGATAAAATAATCCATGTTTACAGATGATGCTTTTTATTAGAGCACTTGCTTTCATTGAGCTTGTGATCTTGTAATTTTTACTTTACCAAGTACATTTTGTAAACATTTGCGATGTTAATATTTTTATGAATATTAACCTGCATGAAGTTACCGATTATGCATACAAATTATATAGATCAGTTTATTTACCCCTTAGTCATTGCACCTATGGGAGCGATGATAAAGATACTTTGAGGTAATTATATGTCCTTACTTTTTTTGTTCATTTAGCTTATTAATATTTTAGTTTATGAATAATAAGAAATTTTTTGCTCAGTTTTATTAGATCTATATCGATAAAATCTTACATCTATGATCATCAAAAATTATTCCCAGAAACAAAAAGTTCAACATTTTTAAATAATGAGTTGGATATAATAATATCAGTTTATGTAGAAGTAAATATTTCTATTTGAATATTTCCTTCTATTATTTACCTTCCAAGATTTTTATATACCCATATATATTTATGTAATTAAAAAAAATAATAAAATGTGGATTGTAGGATCTTGACTATTACATAAAATGTGTTTCAAATACAATGACTTACCGAGCTCATGTTGAGGCTCCTGATCTGCAGATTAACTAATTAAACAACTGATGACAATTCCCCAAAATTTGGAAAGAACTTTGTTTTTGTACTAAAAATGAAGATCCAATGAGTCGCCCCCCCCCCTAAAAAGTATTTTTATAATGCTTTAGGGAGCATTTTTAATCAATGGTGGGTGCGGGAGGATTTTTTAAGTATGTATTTGTTGTATCGTTTCTTATGTATTTTTTAATTATGAATTGAAAGTCGACGTCTTCAATTCGATACAATCATTCATTATATACTTTTGGTAGGTTTTATGAATACAAAGTCAAAAATTTACTTTGCTATTTAGCTTAGCTTTGTCACATTTACTTTACATTCAAAACATGTTTTCTATATCCTATCAAATAATATGAAATCAATGGCAGGTTTAAGTGCTGCTAGTGACAGCCCCACCCCCTTATGCTAATAAAGTGTTTGCAAAATGGCACCGTGTATCCTCATGGAAAATGATTTGGGGATGGAGCTTGAGCTTAGGACAGGCTGCGTTAGTTTAAATCCACAGGACTAAGTCAGATTTTTGTGTTTTAGCTCTGGGCCGGGTCCTAATTGTATATTTTTCTGCAGATTTGGGTTCGGTAAATCTTATTTTCCAGGTTGAACTGGCTTGGACTTCAACCTTAGACTTCCTAGAGATCTGCTCTGAACAAAATTTTCCGTTTGAGGCTACACCAGGAATAAAAGGTAAACGTTCCGTCCATGTCAGACTCAGCCGAAGGGCAAAACATTATTGGCCCGACTACGATTCGTGTTGCACTCCTCAATTTTTTTCCCTTGAGCCCACCCTTAACTGGCACCTTACTTATTTATTATTCTTAGTAATTTTATTAGCCTCCGATGCTATTTCATTCAGACAAGCTAAAAAATGTCGTGTCATCAGCCTTGAATTTTCTACTCAACCGATTTTGATAATTATTTTTTTAATGAAAGCTATTTATTTGTAAATGTGCCCATTGTAGTTATTTTTTAATTTATTTCCATTTTTATTTTTAATTTTAAAGGTTTTTTACGATATTTCTTCAAAACGGAGGCAACTCAGTTTAGTTTTTCTCTCGATAATGAAAATTTATTTTCCAAAATGATTGCGTATAATTATGCACTAACTGAGGTAAAAAAATAAATTTACTGAGAAATAATATTGATAATGTAAATAAAATAACAGAAAATAATTTATGATAAAAATTAATGTCTAGCAAAATAAGAAAAATTTCAAATGAGGAAAATGATATCATTCAGCAACCAGATAAATAAGAATTACAATATTATTACGGATGCCTTTTTCATATTACTAATAACAGTTACTTTTAAAAAACATTTGAAGAGAAAATGACGTCACTATTTAAAACATCGCATTTTTACTCATAACGATATTAGGTACTACTCTGTTATCCCGTAGACCAATTTCGCCAAATTATGCATATTGACATAATTTTTATTTTAAATAACGAAAAAACAAATAATTAGTAGAATATTAATAAAAAGTCGAAATAAAAATCACTTAATGACATTTTAAACACATGAATCGTATTTAATGTCATTGAATGTGCCATTCAGGATCATCCATTATTGGCATTTAATCTTATACTTTGGCGATCATTTTTTGGTCGACGGGATAACCTAGTAGTACCCGATATTACATTTCAATATTTCTTTTCATTATGGACACTGAGATTGAGATTTTATTTTCAGATGACTTCAGTTAGTGAAAATAATGTCACAGTTAAAATTAGTTTCTTTAATAAAACTATTTTTCTGTGAGTGCATCTATACTAATAAATGAACAAAACGCTCTGTCTGTCTGCGTGTGTGTCTGTGTGCGATGGCTAGCAAAACTTACAGCATGTACGATGCTCAAAAATTTTTTTAGAGTAGTTCCAAATCTCTCCTGATGCACCTGAGCTTCAGAATATCGAAATTCCAATTATTAACTGCGTAATTAATTAAAATCGAGAGGTCACTCTCATAAAAAATCATCTTTTCCCAATTTTTTCTCTTTCGTTTGTTTACGGTTAGTTGGTTGTATAAAATTTTCTCAGAAGTAATTAAGAAAGCTGAGACAAAATTAAAAAACCAATTTGAGATTTTGACATTTCAAAAGTGACTGTTTTTCCAAAAACTTTTAAAATTCATAGACAGGCAAAATGAAAGATTAACTTAAGATTTTTTTTAACACAGCTGTTGAACGCCAGATCGTCGGTATTTTGTACATTAAAATGTATGTGTGGTTAGCTATGTTGGAGTAAATATATACATATATATGTATATACGAGGCTTTTTTAGTTGTTTTTTTAATCATTGATTAAATTTGAATGCATTTTATTTAATTTAAAATTTTATTATGACTTTAATTTGTTTTTAAAACAAAAATGAAATGGCTGTTTGACGTACAATTGTTCGAATCAGCAGACGATTCATACACAATAATAAATTATCAAATAACAAAGTAAATTATACATCAAAAATAGTCACTAAAAGAATAATAGCATAATGTTTAGGCGTATTAACACATAACCCGATCCCAACCGGAAAAAAACAGATCATACTCCGATACAAGCAAGACAAAAATCCCATGATCATAAACCCGACCCGAACTTAAAATTCCATTTGAAAAAAAAAAAAAATTATGGATTTGATATCTGACCGTAACCAAATCTGAATACCACAAAAATATTCTGATGAAGCATAACCCAATCCGAACAAGGAAAAATAATGTTCGTGTATATGCAACCCGACCGGAATCTAAAAATTGTCTTTGAAAAACCCCGAAAAATAACTAGAACGAAATCTGAAATCGATAAAAATATTCCAAAGAACTGTAACCCGATAAGAGCAAGACAAATTAATTTCTGCGAACATAAACCCGACTCGAACCTAAAAAATTCTATTTGAAAAAAAAAAAAAACCTGAAATTTTATGCAAACTACCTCTGAATCCGATCAAAATATTAGAAAAAATCATAACCGGATTCGAATAAAAGAAAATAACTTCTGTGGACATGAACCCGATCGGAACCTAAAAATTCCATTTGAAAAAAAAAAACTGAAGTTTGAATCAAATCAAATATGAACCTGACAAAAATATTCCATAGAACCATAGCCGGATCCGAAGAAGACAAAAAATTTCCATGAACATGAACCCAATTTGAGACTAAAAAATTTCTTTGAAAAAATCTCGAAATCTGAACTAAATCAGAACCTGACAAAAATATTATAGAGAAGCATATCCTTATTCGAACAATACAGAATAATTTTCGTGGATGCGCAACCCAACCTGAATCGAAAAATTCCTTTAAAAAAACCCGAAATCAGAACCCGACAAACATATTCCAAAGATCCAAAACCGGATCCGAGCGATACAAAATAATTTCCCTGGACATAAATCCGACCCAAACCTTAAAAATCAAATTGAAAAAATACCTGAAATCTGAAACTAACCAAATCTGAATCCGACGACAATATTCCAAAGAACTATAACCAGATCCGAATAGGACAATATGATTTCCATGGACATGAACCCAATCCGAACCAAAAAGTCTGTTAACAAAAATCCCGAAATTTGAACTAAACCTAATCTATCCCTGACAAAAATATTCCAGTAAAGTATAACCACATTCGAACTAGGTAAAATAATTTTCATGGAAGTACAACCGGACCCGAACCTAAAAATCCCATTTAAAAAAATGAAATCTGAATTGAACCGAACTCAACAAAAATATTTCAAGCAACCATAAGCGTATCCAAAGAAGACAAAATAATTTCCATGGGCATGAATCCAATCCGAACCTAAGATTCGGATGTTCTACAAAACATAATGTTAAACCTAACAATAGTTAGGTTACTGGTAAGATACAGCTAGGTTACAGACAAGTTATGATTACCATACAATTACGTTACGGTTAGAATTTTGTTCACAGAATGAACATTACGCATGTTTGATTAAAAATATAAACTAATTTTTGTAAAATGGCTCTGACATTATAATACTATATACTAACCTTTTAGCTAATCATCGAGTTTCGATTTCATTTACGGTTTAGTCAGATTTAAGAGTAATATAATTAGTTTGAAATTCAAAATACTGCACTTGGGATATCTATGTGAAAAAAAGTATTTAGTTAAGTGACTTATCAGTAATTTTTAAGGATAAATACCAACTCGCAATCGTTGGACACAGATTCCCTCCCGCGTTTCCCATTGCAGTTATTTTGTGTATTTTTGCAGCTAAATATAATTTTTTTTACCGATTTTTAACACAGTCAGGGGCCACGTGTTTAATACAATGTATTTACACATATTTTGAGTCAAAGATAAAATCATAGAAATTTCAAGTTCGTTTAACATTGTTATTATGGACCCGAGCAACGCCGGGCGGGGCAGCTAGTATAAAATAAAATTTCTGGATTTCGCCGGCAATCAGATTACAATTTTAACTGAAGATGTGCGAATATTTGCATGCAAAATTGTAACTGGCAAACTTGACATTTAGTTTGTAAATATATTTATTATATATTGATTCAATAATGTAATTACTTTTGCTTTTTTTAAAACCAAATCGATCGGGTCTTTTAAACATTTTATTCGTCGAGTTCGACGGGATTCCACTCGTTTTATTGTTAAATTGCATTTCCTTTAACTCAGAGTCTATAAAAAAGCGTTTAAGCTAAAGAAAAAATCCGTTTTTGATTAATCTAGTCAATGAAGAAGTAGCACGTCAAATTGTATTTATTATTCCGCAATTCCAATGTCTCAGAGAGAAATTGCTATTCAATTGGGTATTTCACGCCGTTCTGTTTGCTATTATATTGATAAACACAAGAAAAGTTAAGCTAATTCACTTCAATCTAAACGGGGTCGCCCTTCTAAAAAACCTCTATCGATTTTTTTTTCCAATCGGAGGCGAAACTGAATTCTGCAATGGCAGAATGTACATTCAAATTGTTTTTTATTTTATAAATACTTCAATTAATCCACAAAGGATTTTACTTACAGACTAAAACATAAAGTGGAATTATTTTTACTGTACCTCTAAACGAACTATTAATACTTCAAATTTCATTTTTAATAGGGAACATGGGATAGTAATCATAAGTTTATAGTAATCAATAAATTTGAAAGAGAGACTGAATTGGAAAAAGAAAGCAAAAACATCGAATGATTTTTATCAACATTTATTGACATATAAAAATCACATCAGATTTTCATACTTTTATGAAATTAAAAATTACATACAATATACAATAAAAATTAAGATCTCAAAATTAAAAAAATTAAATAATTACATGTATTAGGGACATTTTAATCAAACTAGGATATTTTATTTTTATAGATTCCTGATGACAGCAACATAATTTTAAAACACTTTTTAACAATCTTTATTTAAATATTCAAATTTCATCTGACTACCTTCTAAAATGACAATCAGTGTATACAACACATTTAATTATATTTTATTTTTAGCATTATCGGGAGTTCAGGGCAGTACTCCTTTAAAAACAGTATTTTCAACATAACCTCCTTAGCCCTAATATCGACACTAAAGAACGCCCTTGAAATTAATTCAAAACTTTTTATAATTATCAAATTAATTCTAGATATCTTCACTGTAAAAAAATTGACCCTTTTGCTGCATCGTCACTCCCCCGCATTTATAGAATATCTCTCTTTTGACCCATGAGAATGCTCCATAGTAGGCAGAAATAATCGTTTTCTATAAGAGCGGTGGAGTGATGATGCTGCAAAAGGGTCAAATTTTTTACAGTGTTTAAAAAATGTGAGCATATCATAAGCATCGTTATATAGACTGATACGTTTTTGGAGATGTTTTATAACAATTTTAAACTGTTTTTTGTAGTTCCATATAATATTTGTCTCAGGACTAAAGAGGTTAAAAGTTCTGGAGAAAGACACTTTTAAAGTCAAAGAACTTTACAGTGAGAAATTATTTTATACAATTTTCCAACATAAATATTCTCAATTTGACAGACTTATAAATCTCTGCAACGAAAAAAAAGTATTGCAATATTTTTGTGTTACTATAAAAGATAAAGCTTGATAAAAAATGACTTTGCCAGAAATTATCCAGAAAAGCTCCTCATTTGCTAATTTCATAGTTTAAATTGGCAAAATTTTTGTTGGTAGACGTTTCACTTTAGTCTCTATTATATTAGAAATAAAATACTATTATCATAGTAACATATGACAAAGTTCCTAATTAAAAGAATAATATAAGTCAGTTAGCCACAAATAACAAATTATGATTGCGAAAATTAACGTATTGCTCTTTTGAGATATTTTTGTATATATTTCGCACAAGTTTCTCAATACATGAATAGACGTTTCTTTAAAACACTCTTTGAAGAAGCATTTAATCAAAAATTAAATCTAACTGATCTACTTAATTTATGGGAGCAAAAATTGAAACAGATTGCTCTTTAGATTTTTTTTTTTTTTTTTTTTTGCATATATTTCGCACAAGTTTTCTTAAAACACTGCTCAAAACAATTAAAGGGTGTTTGAAGTTTTATATAAAATAAAGATATAAACGAAATTTTCTTGCCGAAAATAGAAGAAGAGAATCACAAATGCAATTTTTTCTGGTTTTCAAACTGTGGAGTATGCAAATTTTGAGTTCGACGTCAAAAACGTCGCTCCAGCGGCAGCGAATGAAATTTGACTTTCAACTGGATAAAAGAGAATGAAGACAAGGATGATCGGCATTCAGTGATTGCTTTGTTTCGATGAGTACGATGTCTCAGCGAAGTCATTTGACAGATTCAGAAGCTTGGAGAATTGTTGGTAGGTTAGAAGGGGGCCAAACTCAAGCCGAAGTAGCGCAAGCCATTGGAGTGTCACGAAGTCTCATTTCCAGGATCTGGAACCGTTTTTTGGAGAGTGGATGTGCAGGCCGCAGACCAGGGCAAGGTCGTAGACGGGCAACAACGCCCAATCAAGATCGGTATTTAGCGTTAACAGTTCGGAGACACCGAAACATGAACGCTACTCTTCTCCAACAACACCTTCGATCGGCTACAGGCACCGTGTTTTCAACCCAGACTGTTCGAAACCGGCTCCATGCTGTAGGTCTGTATGCTCGCCGACCGATGGTATGTGTTAGATTAACATCAAGGCATCGTCGCGACCGCAGGGAGTGGGCAACCGATCATGTCAACTGGAGGAGAAATGAATGGAGCAATATTCTGTTTTCTGACGAGTCCCGTTTTTCTGTGCATCCGGATAATAGACGTATTTTCATCTGGAGGGACCGTGGCAGTAGGAATAATCCTGCGTTCGTACACAAAAGTGTCAGATTTGGCGGGGGAGGAATGTTGGTGTATGGTGGCATCTCCATTGACGGGCGCATTGACCTCTACATCATTCGAAATGGAGCTCTGACTGGTCGCCGATATAGGGAAGAGATCCTCAGACCTATTGTAGTCCTTTACGCTGCAGCAATCGGAAATAACTTCATTTTAAAGGACGATAACTGCAGGCCACATCGTGCAAACCTGGTGGAGGATTTCTTTTTCGAGGAAGGAATCGTTCGAATGAAATGGCCAGCGTGTTCTCCAGACATGAATCCAATCGAGCACGTTTGGAACGCTCTAGGAAGACGAGTTTCTGGCCGCCAACAACCCCCACAAACTCTCTAAGAACTGGAAAGAGCTCTTCTGGAAGAGTGGGGCAGAATACCCCAACTCGTCATTAATAGCCTCATTGAGTTTATGCCTCAAAGGTGTTCAACGTTGCTGGCCGCCCGTGGAAACCATACCCCCTACTGAAAATGATTTTCTTTGAAGAAAACACCTTTTCTTATTCTTTTTTTCTCATATGCACAAATTGTGTTTTTTTCCTTTTGTACACAAATGCGCAATAAAATGCATTTTTTCTGCCAAGCATGTGTAATTTATTCTCATATAACCTACTATGTCTGTCGACCATGTATCAATCAGCTAAAAAGTTTCCCAGATACAAAATCCACCTAAAACTGCAATATCCTTTAATTGTTTTGAGCAGTGTACATGAACAGATGCTTCCTTAAAACACTTTTAAGAGAAATTAGTGTTGCATATCTCACACAAAACTTTTCTCCCTAGTATTTATTAAAAAATCCTGCTTAAATTATATTCATGAGAGAATTTCTTGTTGCATGTCTCACTCACAATACCCTTTCTCATCAGTATGAATAAACTGATGCGTCCTTAAAGTACTCCTATCAGAGAATTTCTTGTTGCATTCCTCACAAACAAAAGGTTTTTCACCTGTATGAATTAGCAGGTGTGTGCTTAAATTACTCTTTTGAGAGAATTTCTTGTCGCATATTTCACATGCAAAAGCTTTCTCAGCAGTATGAATTAACAGATGTCTGTTTAAATTAGACTTCCGAGAGAATTTTCTATTGCAAGTCTCACAAATAAAAGTTTTATTACCAGTATGAATCAAAAGATGTGTGGTTAAATTACTCTTGTGAGAGAATTTCTTATTGCATCTATCACACACAAAATGTTTTTCACCAGCATGAATTAAGAGGTGTGCCCTTAAACTACTCTTTTTAGAGAATTTCTTCTTGCATATCTCACACACATAAGGTTTCTCACCATTATGAATTAACAGATGTGCGCTTAAATTACTCTTGCGAGAGAATTTCTTGTTGCAGATTCCACATTCAAAAGGTTTTTCACCAGTATGAATTAACAATGCCTACTTAAATCACTCTTTTTAGAGAATTTCTTATTGCATGTCGCACACACATAAGTTTTTTCACCACTATGAATTAATAGGTGTCTGTTTAAATTTTTTCTTATTGAGAATTCTTTGTTGCATACCCTACAAATAAACAGTTTTGCTTGATGTGAGTCAGAATCTGCACTTCCTGAGAACTCTGTTGAAGAAATATTTTGCTGCATATTTCGCAGTTTAAAGACAGTTTTGAGTGATGTAACGTGCAACTACATTCATGACTTTTGCATCTGCAATAAATAAAAGTAACACAATCTGTCACCTTTTAATATTTATGAAAAAGAAATGTACAAAAAATAAACGTATCATGATACATTAAATTAATGTAGAAAACTGAACTGAAATTAACTCCCAAATACCTGATGCTCGCAGAACCAATGGTGTGTCAGATTAATTGTCTAACTGCATAATGTTTTAAACTATAATCAACTTTAGAAAAAATAAAATAAATAATTGCCACCACATAATAAAAAATTTATCATAAAGAAAATATAATTAATAAAAATTAAAAATAATTCTTATAAATGAAGAGTAAATCGGATATTTAGGAATTAAGCAATTATAAATAGAAGTATTTTTAAAGTATTTATAAATAAAATACAAAGCAAGCTTGTGCAGAAAATTTCATAACTTCATATCGCCTATGAAAGCAATGATACGTTGTTTAAGCAATGAAGATAAAAAAAATTATTTTGATGACGAGGGGAATTATAATATTCAGATACGTTTAAAGGAAATGCCACCAGATTTAAGAATTTTTTTAACTAACTTAAATAACTATTGCGGAAAACATTTTCCATAATTAAGGCAATTTACATTGTATTGCAATAATTTAACCATTTATTAGCATTTTAACCACGTTTAAAGTCGCAGAGAATAGATTATAAATTAAAAAAAATAAGTTTTAATGTACAGCTTTGGAATGCATTTACAGATTTGTCTATGTAAATTGGATTATAAAATGTGTGAAGATTTTCATTAAAACTAGAGCATCCCATAATACAGTTTATAGAGAGTACAGTAATGTCACAGACGTCATATACGAACCACATTTGCTCGTCTGCAACAAAATGACAATTTTATGCCTTACTTGGTAACCCGGATGTTGTTCATTTATTAATAAACTGTTTATTTACTTTTATATTCTTTTTAAAAAGAATGTAAAGTTTTGTTCTATAAATATTAACTTAATTTTTCTTATTTATTATTATTTCCTTTTTAAAATAATAGAAAATAATTTAAAAATATTTATGTAACTGGTATTTCAAAACGAGGTTTTCGCCGAATTGGAGTAAAAAAATTGCTCCTATGTGATGCGTATATTTCCAACACCCCCGTAGTCAAGGCCTTTATTCCGTTTCAAAATGGTCGATCGTGAAGTCCGACTTCCCACTTCCATAATATGAATTTACACAAGCTCACACATTAAAGTTGCATTTTTTGTAATTTTCAAAATTTTTAGCAATAGTGTTTATTTTCTCATTTTCGAATAAAATCGGATTTCTCTAAAATGTATTGATTTTTTTAAAAATGTGTAATCATATAAATAATTATCAGTTCCGATAAATATAAGTTATAATTTAAGTACCAAAAATATTTAATAGTAAAAATTTTACTATTAAAAAAAGAAAATCTTATTTTATTCAATTTTATTTCTCATTAGATTTGCATTTATTCTCCTTGAACCAGATTATTTTCATTGTTATAAGTCCTTTATCTTATTTTTCTGTTTTCATTTAAATAAAATTTTTGTTTTAATTGTGGTTTTTAAGTGAAATTATTATTATTATTATTATTATTATTATTAATTTCTTTTTACACAACCATGTACAATATAAAGGTTTGTGAAAAGAGTTAAATAAATGTACCGATTTAAAACTACCGTAAAATACCGTTAATCTGCCCCCCCCCCCAAACGAAAAGAAAAATCGTACAATAGTTAGAGGGGGGCGCTTACACGGGATTTTTTCGCGATTCTGCAACAAAATTTACAGGAATGAATCATCATGAAATGAATGAGTCGTTGAATGAATCATGAATTTTGATACTTGAAAAAATTTGGGTTTTTAAAAAAAACGTAAATTCTGTCGAAAAAACGCAGAAAAGGGGAGAAATTAGTGAAAAAAAAAGCCAAAACAAGCATGAAATCAATTAAAAAATCTTGAAAAAACGCACATTTCATCAAAGATTCATGATTCATTCATTTCAAAATGATTCATCCCACTCTCAATCGCCTTTGAGAATCGGAAGAGAGGGCGCTTTCTCGGGATTTTTTGAAAATTTCAAATTCCTTATAAAGTGGGGAGAGGGCGTTTGATCGGGAAGGGCGGATTAACGGGATTTTACGGTAGTTGGATGTGTCAATCCCAAAACTTTCTTCTATCTCATAAGTACATTTTAATAGTTAAAAAAATCGTGGTGACCCCAAAGTTACCCACTATCGAATTTCCTCGAACATTTTACCTAGCTTAATGAAATTCTGGTATCCGAAAAGCCTAAAACGCAAAATTTAATTAATATTCTGAGAAAATGAGCTTAGTAGTGCCTCATGTTGGGTAATTTATACTAAAACCTAATAAGCATCTATTTATGTCAAGACCTAACAGAATCTGAAATTTGATGGAATTTCGTCCATTAGTTCTTAAGATATAGTCATAACAAAAAAATTGCAAAACGTAGCATAGCAACCCATATCTTGGACAATTTATGCAAAAACGTAAAAAAAGCGTCTAATTATGTTATGGTGTAAAAGAATCTGAAGTTTGATGAAATTCTGTGCATTAGTTCTTGAGCTATAGCTAGTTTAAAAAAACCCATGTAAAATATAGCGCAGCAGCACCATCAGTTGAAGGATTTATAACAAAACATAATCATCGTGTAATTATGTTATATGTCATTTTGTAACAAAATATGAAGTTTGAGGAAATTCTGTGTGGTGGTTGTTGAGATACAGTTATCGGAAAAATCGTGCAAAATGCAGCATAGCTGCACTACTTGTTGCAAGGTTAATACCAAAATGTAATCATCGTCTAATTATGTTATATATTCTAGTGTAACAGAATCTAAAATTTGATGAAGTTCTCTGGATTAGTTCTTGAGATATAGCTATCGCAAAAATCGTACAAAATGTAGCATAGCAGCGCCACCTATAGGGCAGTTCACACCAAAACCTTATCAGCGGCTATGTATCTCAAGGTATCACGGAATCTGAAGTTTGGTGAAATTCTGTGCATTTGTTCTTGAGTTATAGCTATCATGAAAATCATGAAAAACGTGGCATAGCAGCGCCACCTGCTGGCCAATTTTCACCAAAACTTAATCAGCGTCTATATATATCAAGGGGCCACAGAATCTGAAGTTTGGTGAAATTCTGTGCAATAGTTCTTGAGATATAGCAATCTTGAAAACCATGAAAAACGTAGTATAGCAGCGCCACCTGCAGGCCAATTTTCACCAAAAACCAATAGGCACTAACTCATATCAAGGTCTAACTGAATATAAAATTTTATTAAATTCCGAGCATTAGTTCTTGAGATAGAGCGCCTACAAATTTTTTGTCACATACAGACAGACAGACTCACAGATAGATGGACCGACTGACAGACAGACATTTTCTAAAGATAGTCAAAATGTGTTCAGGACCTTCTAAAACGTATAAATCCGTCGAAAACCGGAAGTCGAAAATTTTCATGAATCCAATACTTTCTTCTTGTAAAGATAGAAGAAAGTAAAAAGGGGGGGGGGGCGAACATTTGATAAACGAAAGTTATAAAGAGGGTTACTTATTGTTTAAAAAATATACTAAAAGGGAGTTAAAGTATAAATTTTTATAAAAGGCAAAACTACATTAGATTTTGGCTTTGGATTTCTAAATAGATGTGAATTAATTTAGAAGTAGAATATTTCCTTTACATTATCAATATCACACTATTTTAAATGAGTAAGGATAAAAAAAATTCTATATTAAAGCATTAAATGAATTTATACATTGAAGAAAAGAAAGAAAAGAAAAAAACTCAGGAAAAACTTGAGGTTAAAATTAAAACAAGACATCAGTTTTTCTAAAAAAAATATTGAAAATTATATTCAGACTTGATTTAAAAAAAAAAGAATTGGAAAAAAAAATGTACTAAATAATATGTTGTGTGAGAAGAGTTTTTTCATTTTAAATATAACTCCCCCCCCCCCCACACACACACACACTTTTCACACTTACTACCATGTATTTTATTTGTTTACATTTTCTTATTTGATGAGAATTATTTAAAGACAGAATGCTAAGTATTATCTCTTATTTACTTATATCATTGTCTTAATATCATTATTATGTATAATTTCTGTTATACATATGTAAGATATAAAACGTTTTTTAGTAAAAAAAAAAAAGTATATTATGCTTGCTTTCTAGTTTTAATTATTTTTTTACTCAGTATTTTCTTGTAAGACTCTGTTTAATCCTATTAATATTAAATATCACCTGGTGCCACTGGGAGGAAAAAAGGTCCAAGAACTTATCAATTTATAAGTTATTTTTAAATTACTATTACTATTAAAAATTATTATTAAAGAAAGAATCTGTTCCTTATTAATTTATAATTTAAAAAAAAATTACTATTATTATTATAAAATATTATTATTATTAAAGGAGGAGAAAAAATGTGTTCAGTATCAACCTATAAATTATTTTAAAATCACTATTTTTATTATAAATGTCTATCATTTAAAAAATCTATTCCTTGCCAATCTCAGTTATTTTTAAATTTCTATTATAATTCTAAATTTCTATTATTATTAAAGAAAAAACTGTTAATTGTCAATCTATAAATTATTTTTAAATTATTATTATAAATTATTATTACTAAAGAAAGCATCTGGTCTTTATTATTTTATAAATTATTTTTAAATTACTATTATTAGTATTAAAGAAAAAAATCTATTTGCATAAAAATAACTCTTAATTAAGTACATATAGGGAGGAAAAAAAGATTATTTTCAAAATGACAAATGGAATTTAAGAATTGATGCTAATTAATGTATTTAATGAATGCTGCAATAGCAATGAATAAACTCTTTGAATATTTTATGAATTAATTTAAACAACGTATCCAAATTACTCTAGTAAATAATTTTAAACTGGTAAAGAGTAAAATTATATAATTTAGTATATTCGGATGCAAATTAATAAACTGGAGTTCAGAAAAACATTTAATAAACAAAGAAATAAACAGTTGCTAAAAGGCAGGAATTTTCTTATAGAAGATATATATACAAAACATAAATAACAAAATCCTGTGAGGAAAAACTGAAAATTAAAATCAACAGGATAAAAAAATCAGTTGAGAAGCAAAAAATATTATTTTTATTAATATTATTTTAAACAAAGTACTAATTCAATGTACAAATAAATGTTTTGAAAGCCACTGTCGCAATAAACACATGGCTTGAAAATTAAATTGGAAATCATTAATCTTACAAATATATATTTAACAGAAATTATCTTTAAAACCTTCTTAAAACAATGATATATAAAGAAACAGAGATAACACTTACTTTTAGTCTTTAAAATATCCAAATGAAATCAAACACAAAGTTGAAAATGGCGAGACACGAGGCATGAAGTACAGCTCCAATGCACTGACTGGTTATTAATGTGAATGAAGAATGAAGGTCAGCGGTAAAGGAGGAGTTACTGAGACCTTCAGATGACAGGGGCAGCCATATTTGCATTTCTGGAATTCGCTGCGGAGGCGAGAGGGTGTTGATATTACACCTGTACCCAGTAATAAATACAGAATTTAACATGGGAATTAAAAAAGAAATATTTTACTCAGAAACGAATCAATCAAACAAACGATCAGTATGTTTAATAAAAATTATCAAAAGAATAAAATTTAACATTAATGATTCAGCAGTTATGTCTGTTTAGAAGTAGCATAAAAATACATTTTTAAGAGCAAGATTGTAGAATTTTACATGAAAATGCAGAAACAGATTTAGAATACATATTAGTGACTTTATATACAGGGTATATAATACTTTAAACTGCATTATATACCTAGTAATTTAAGATACTGTAATATTACAATACATGTTGGACTTAAATATCTTATGTTAAAATTTCCTTGTGCTTCCAGCTCAATACCGTAAAATACCGTTAATCCGCCCTTCCCGATCAAACGCCCCCTCCCCACTTTATAAAGAATTTGAAACTTTCAAAAAATCCCGAGAAAGCGCCCTCCCTCCCGATTCTCAAAGGCGATTGAGAGCGAGATCAATCATTTTGAAATGAACGAATCTTGAATCTTTGATGAAATGCGCGTTTTTTCAAGATTTTTTTATTGATTTCATGCTTGTTTTGGCTTTTTTTACTAATTTCTCCTTTTTTCTGCGTTTTTTAGACAGAATTTACGTTTAAAAAAAAAAAAACAAATTTTTTCAAGTATAAAAATTCATGATTCATTCAACAATTCATTCATTTCATGATGATTTATTCCTGTAAATTTTGTTGAAGGATCGCGAAAAAATCCCGTGTAAGCGCCCTCCCCTAACTATTGTATGATTTTTCTTTTCGTTTTGGGGGGCGGATTAACGGTATTTTACGGTAGTAGAATTGAGACATTTTCATAGCTAACTCGTTTGAAAACACTATCCTTATACACATTATTCAATTAAATATAATATTATTTAACTAAAGTAGGTATGAAAAAGAAAATTACACTAAATTATTAGCATATAAATTCTTACTGGATTACTACTAACATTCCATTTATAAATAATAAATGTTTGTACTTTACTGTAAATTAAAAAGCCCTTTTCGCTAGTGCTGGGAGGAAGAGATAGCTTTTATATTTCTTGGTTATAATATTTTTTTGTTGGTTGACAAATTTGGCGATACTTACTCACCAAGCTTGGAGAAAATTTGAAGTTAACGTATGTTAATAGTATTAAGGATTGCGCATCAATGCATTGTGCCAATGACCGCCATTCTGAAACAAGATGACAAAAGAAGCTGACAAACAAACTCAGTCGAGACATTAGTCTATACCATATAATAAACTATACATACAATTAATCTGATCCAAATTAATTTATAAATACAACAGTTACAGCATGACGAAATTAATTTTGTTTCAAAATGTCAGCATCCCTAGAAATTCAAACTGCTATATCTCAGCCATTTTTCAAGATAAAGACAAAACAAAATATGTTTAGGAATCTTTGTAAAATTCCCAAAAAATGCAATATTTTTCAATTTTTAATTTATTTGCACCACTTTTTAAACTAAAAAAACTCAAATTGCCACCATTTTTAAAGAACATGGCAGAGAAGCTGGCCAACAAACTGAGTCGAGACATTGGTATGTATTGTGAATACTGTTAATATCATTCAAATCAGTTAATAAATATGAGAGTTATCAGATATATTTGGATGGAGAATGGTTGATCGGTGAAAATATACTAAATTTTTTCAGAAATGCTTTGCATCGGGTGGCTGCAAAATGTAGCTTTTTACTTTTTGCAATGAAAGCAACCTAAAACATTAAATATCATCTAAATTAAATTCATTTATCAAAGAAATTATACCTTACAAATCAATTTATTCAATTTAGGGTGACTGGCAATAATACCTTAGCACTGTTGCCATGTATTACTTACCTTTTATATATAAAACACAACTGTGCTACATCAATACACTTATATTAAATCATGTGCATGGAATTGAATGACATTACTGAAGATTTAATTTTAAATTTGAGAAAATAATTTTTTTAAAGGAATTGTTATATTAATTTATAATAAACCTAAAGAATTAAACAACAAAAAAAATCCATATTATGTTTGTTAATTGTTAATATTATGTTTTTTAAGTGCTTTCTATCAGACAGATGCAATAGGTCGAATGTAAGTCTTAAAAGAATTGAATTTTTAGCTAAAGTTGCCAAAATACTATTTTCAAAAGCTTTAACTATTTTAATATTTGACAAATTAAATTTTATTTGCATATAAATGTAGAACCATATAATCAAAAACAGAATTTTTGACCAAGTTATCAACTGAGTCTCGAATTCTTGAAATTAAAAAAGGAAAAATAAACAAAATAACTATTTTACTTTGACACAATCGTAATTTCTTCTCCATGAAATCTAAATCTAATATCCTTTTCATCATCTCAAAATTTGAATACACTATACTCATAACCAAACTTACCATTTAAAAACTATTTTAGAGTGCAATTGTTTATTAAAATATTTTCAAATTTGAAGACATATCTGTCAGCTACAACTTGGAGTGTAAACATTCAAACTATTGACTTGTATAAAGAATATTGACTTGTAGTAAGAATAAGTAAATATTTTAGAAATTCTTATCTTGTAGACACACTTGTGATGCAAATATTCAGTTTTATGAAAGTAAATGGTCATTTTCTTTTAACCCATCAGTAGTCGCGTGTTGGTCTTTTTACCGCCCATATAACTTATCTTCTCGTAACTTGTATCACATTACAAATACAACAGAGATCTATAATATAGCTGACTTTGAAGATTTCTTGACCACCTTAGTGAAATAACTAGACACCTCTGTTTTTCTTTCAGGTACATTTTTAGAAATGAAACTGAAATTGGCAAAAAAGTCTACGTAACAATCACTAATGTCAGTTCATGTTTACCTTTTCCAATTACTCGAGATCTTATGAATGAAATGCAAAATTTAAGAAAACTGCAAATTTATATATTCATTGAAATGATTTTTTCGTATATTAGGTGCAAAATATTTTTTATTTTACATATTTGGTATGCAGGGTGCCAGTGGCGAAAAGACCAAGCACGACTAATGACGATGTGAAAAAAGTCGCAACTACTCGCGGGTTAATATGACATCCTCTTTTACACACTCAAGCATTTTGCCTTGTGTCTTAAATTTAGTGAAAAAGTATTGATTAGTAACAAGTAACATCTTCATGAAAAAAAGTACCTGTTTTTTAAAGCACGACATCATTTTCTGTTCACATTATTTAAGTAAGTCTATTAATTATAATGAGAAAATGGCATTATAAAAGATATAATCAATAAATAAAACATATTACTCCTCTTAAACAATGGAATTAATCCAATTGCTACCACTTTGAATATGTTTCATATTAATTTTTTATACGATTTTTGTTTCTGGCATGAAGATATCTTTTCACCAGAACGTTTTAATTTATTTTTATATATCTAAAGGGAAATGGCGCTTTTCTTTTAGTCAACAAGCATTAATTTAAGATTTGTGAATTCAATTAGAGAAATATTTCGTAAAAAAAATTGTTTAATAAATTTCTCATTTCTTGATAGCAGATATTGAATCCTATACTTTTTTTCCCTTTTTCTAAATTTCATGTAAGTGCATAAAGAAAATTGTTTCTGTTTTCTATTAGTTGAATTTCAATATCCTTTAAATGAAAGCACTTTTAATATGTTTGATTAAAAGTTTTCATGTTAAAGGGCTCCATCACAAATTTTTTTTTCCAGATTTGAGTTCTCCATGTGTTTGTTCTTTCCCCCTTTTTAAATATGCCTATGCTTTTCTGTGGATGTCAACACAGTTGGGATCAAGGGGTCAAGCAAGGGATCATCTAACAAGGGGACAGTTACTGCTTGAGGACAGTCTTAAATGAAGAGACAAATGGATAATAAATGATTTTATGACTTTTTCTTTTACGAAAAAAGGTTAAGAATGAGTTATCTGTCGAATTTCTGGCAAAAGGACAAGATTCAGAAAGAATAAATCCACAGGTTGGATCAAGCTAAACGGTGGTTCAGAGCTTGGACCACCAACTGGGGTGGTCCAACCACCACCAGTGTCCCACCAACCCTGCCTTTTCATATATCATTATTTTAAAAAAATTAAACGTTTTTGAAGCCTTATAAAACACAATTGACTAAATAAATACACACTCGCACATATAAATTTATCCTATTTTAAAAATACAAAATATTGATTATAATGATTAAAAGGTTAAAATAGATTTGATGTTTCAGCTAGTATGAAAATCCCCTAAAACAAAATTTTGGGATCACTAAATTCAGGAGTGTCCGTACCCAATTTGCCTACCTTTCAATCAATCCATAGGTGAACCTGAATTATTATCCCAAAATTAATTCCACTGTAAAAAATTGAGGGTTTTTTTGTTGTTGTTTCTTCTTTGTTTTTCTAGATTTATTTCATAAATTCTCAACAGTTTTTTTGTTGTTTTGTCAATATTATTATTATAATAAATATAAAATACTAGCAATATAATATAAATGAAATTTTTCTCTTTATTGCGTATTTTTATGAGAAAGGTTGGAATAAATATTATTTTCATATAATTAAATAAGCACAATATTTCAATATATCATTAAGGGAGTGTATGCTGAGACAACTGACAGTGAATATATTGGCATAACTCAGATTTTTGCATGGATAGGGCAGAGGATTATAATAGTCATGTTGCAATATGGGAGAACAAAATTATAATAAAAGAACACATAGGCAAAGTAACATGTATTTTAAATAAAATAAATTATATATTGTATTAAACTATTGCAAATTATTTATAATTTAAAATATTTAATGCATAATTTATAATCCAATAACCCCTATTTTTACTATTATTATTACGCAAGAAACTGTGTTTTTAATTTTTGCGCTAAAACGTATTTAATATTTTTAAGTCAATTAAAATACTTTAAAACTTTCAGTTAATAGTTTTTGTACATTTTCATAAAGAAGGGTAACTTATACAGTAATGATTAATATATATTAATAAATCAATTACATCACAGTTACTTGATGTTAGATACATTATCCATTTTGTTTTTGTAATTAATATTCAATTTGAGGCATTTTTGTATTTTTAAAGATTTACTGATTTATTTTTATTTCATTATTTCAGAGGCTACTTCACTCATGCAAAAACATACACACGCTAATGTTAATCTTAAGGGATGTATTTAAAAAATATCTCAGTCACTGTTCTCACTGTCACTTGACATTACGCCAAATTGCAACTAAATTCTTCATTTGGCAAGTAAATAAGCGATTAGATTCGCCAAATTGCTAGTGCTCAATTTTTGCTTGTTATTTTTTCCTTTTTTTTTTTTTTGTGTGTGTGTGTGATACTTATCATGTTCAATTGGACCAAATCACATGAATTAGCCCTTTATTTGTAAAGATATTGATGCAACACCAATTCGATATAATATCAACCAAAGTGACAATAAGGATTATGAGACCAGCGGCAGAATGAAAAAGACAGGTGCCAATGCCATGCTTACAAATGTTTATTACAAAGGCATCGAGGCAGTGAAAATAAAAACATAAACAGAATTACTCTCATCAAGCGCCAAATAGGAAAAGTAGTTTACTGGAATTAGCCATCTACCGTTCATTTATAACTATTTATTAGTGGATTGAAAACTATTGTTGATAGGTTATTTATTTCTGTTGGTTTGCATGTTTACGAAATCTCATAGAAATTTGTAGCATATTATTTATATTTTTAAAACTTTATATCAAAGATTGTGATTTTTTTAATTAAAAAAAAATTAGAATTCATATCAAAATCTGAAGACTCGACACAAGTCTGCTTTCATCATTATGAATGGTTGGCTGGTATTGCCTTCAATATCCAAAATCCAAATTGAACATGAAAATGTACGCTACCAAAATCGACAACGTCTAGATTATGAAGCCTACAGAAAATTGAATATTTATAAAGTATTAGTTGATAAATGGCATTTAAGTTATCGTTGTCTTGAAAGAGAAAGACAGCGCAATGAATATATATTCAAATGCAAGTGATGTGTCAAGGTTGGGGAAAATAATATTTTTACTATTGGTAAGGGAGACTTTTCTTTTATAAATACATATTTTTAATAATGATAAATTTAAAAATATATCTTTCTTTTTCCAATATGCGATTTTTCTGTTCCTCATCCATACCACTGTCATTATTATTATATTATTATCTTTGAGCAGCTCTAGTCTAAGTTATTTCGCACGTTGTATTTTAAAAATTCACATTTATTCTCCAATACTGTATTCAGTTGTTTATCGAGAATTCCATAAAAACAAAACTATCCTAATGTCACTGCAGAAATTATTAATGTTGATTATGCAAATAGCAAGTTCCCCTTTCTACCAAAAAGCATAACCTATAGCCTATAATATGTGCTACTGGTGTATACATTACAGATAAGGTTATCTTTAAAAGAAAATCTATAAAAAGGATTTTGAAAAAATAACTGTATTTCATTCTATTATAAATATGTATGTGCACTTAAATTATGTTGCCGTTTCATAATAAATATCGTATCTGAGCATTGAGTACCGGAAAAAGATAGTTTTTTATATTTAGATCTCAGGGCTGAATCGAATGGAGGGGAAGAAAGGGGGAAGCGGCATGTGGTCTGGGCGTCAAAAAGAATGAAGATTTCATTAGTCGATTTTTTTTTCAAGTCTATGCTCAGCACAATTTTTTAAAAATCATCCTGTCTGGGATATGCCAAAGCTTAGAAGCAGAAATTTGTTCAATTCTTTTTATTTCTGTTATTAAGATTTTAATGAATCAATATTTGACAAAGCAGATTACATTATCATATATTTTATGATCACATAGTTTAAATTTTAAAATAATTTAGCTATTAGGAAATTAGTAAAAGTCACTTTGAAAACATAATTTGCAGAGCAGGTAGGGGCTAGGGGATCAGCGCTAAAATCCTTGTTTGCTTCGGGTTTAAAAAATAGGCTAGTTCCTGCCCTATTTCAAACATTTTCAAAAATCATTCTTCTCATTACTATGCCTACATTGATTTATTTTTTGCAGAGAATATTTTAAAATTTCTTATTATTTTTTATGAATGCTTAAAGTTTATAAACATAACCAATTACTCACAACAGATGTTACTAAATATGCATATTTCATGTAATATTAAAATCGGAAGTTTGTGTGTGTGTGGTTTCATCCTATGTTTTGAAGAGTACAATTTTAAAACTGCATTTGAAGTATGGGCTTGTAAGAAAAGCCAAAGAATTTTAGAAAAATAAAAGTTTATTTGAATATGACACATTTTTAATTTTTAAGACTCATTGTGTGCAATATAAAAAAATTCTGAATTAATTTCAGTAAGTTTTATTACATAACATTTAGTTAAATCGATTTTAGAATTTTTTTTCTCTTGATTACATAATATATTTAGAATAGGCATATTTTTAATATATTTGTAGCGGATAGTTGAATTTAGATTAATAACAATCGTTGTCGCAGTTATAAAAACTTAGGTTAATAAGAACATATTGAAAAAGAGGGAGTACATTAAAGGATTAAAAAAATATATTTTTTGAGCTACATGGCTTATTTGGCTAATACTTTTTTCATTTGGCGAATGTTTTTTATTTTTAATTAGCCGGATTACTAACAATGGTCAAATGTAAGCGAGAACACTGCTTAAATAGAATTTTACTTCTAAAAAAAATTCTTGTTTATGTAAATGAAAGTATCTGTTTTAAATATATGTAAATTTCAATTTTACTATACTTTTAAATTTTAAAATAATAAAGTATACAGTCTAATCTATATATTAAAACGAAAGGCAGAAAAAGTAATCGTGGTTTAATTGCGTCTCTACGCATGCGCGAGCAAGTCATCCGGGTTAACTCATCATTTTAGGCCATTCAGCTTTCACTTATTTCGCAAAACGCAATATCTTCGCTTTTTCTGCCTTCTCGGCAAACAGCGCATGCGCAGAAACCGAGAACCAATGGGAGAGTATTGTACTTACTGTCTGCAGTCTGTATACGTATAAGAAATAAATAGCGCTAATAATGACCGAACCGACTATATGAACTTCGTATGATCGACTTAGCGAAAAACTTTTATGATTTATCAATTTATGCCAATAAAATAGAAAAATGCTCTAAATATATTTTATTGACATATAAGGGGATATATTTATAAGGGAATGCGTCCAGTGCTTTAAGCTCACGTGTGTCTCCCTATGCTTCAAATATAGAGATGTGTTACAAATTTCGGGCTTATGTTGTGCAATAATACATGTTTGTTCTATGCATATATTGCAGTTTACCTGATCTATTTCACTCTACTTTCATTTAAAAAAGGTTAAAAAATTGTGTGATGCAGTAGTGCATGTGTGTGATGCATTTGGCCTAAGCATGTTTGTGTATACTCAATTCAAAGGTTTAAATAGATCGCAGGATTTTAAGAGATTCAATGTTGTCTACAATAAGGTAATTTTAGTTATCCCTTTTTATTCATGCACGTCTTGCTCTTTTGCATGGTCTGTTAGTAAATATGTTTGACAAAAATTTTAAACTTTTCAACAAATCTCATACAGTAGGGATTGTTGCTGATGTACTGCATAAAATTCCAATGCTTTTTCATAACATGGAAATGGATACAAAGTATCTGAATACATATGTATTGTGTATGTTTTTTTCCATTTAGTACAGTTTTTTTTTCAATTTTTTTGCTGATTTAGAATATATGCCTCATGGTTTATCGATTCCAAGGATTTATATGTGTTTTGAATACCACTATTTCAGTTCAATTACATTTTCTTTATATATTTAAACATTTAAATGGAAAATTAAGGCAAATATTAATTTTCTTGAAATATAATGGTATTCGAATTTTGGATTTCTTGGCATCTGATGGGAGAAACCGCTTTTTTCAGCATTTTAACTTTTTATTTATTTATTTTTTTTTTTCAGTAGGCATGTTTGAATATAAGTGTTTATTATTATTATAAAATCTTATATTTTAGAAAATAAAAAACAGCGTTGGAAATGTTTGACAAAACCTTTTAAATTTGGTCTTTTAAGTTAACACAACACAGCATATTTTTATTACCTTTTTGTAGACAACATTGAATCTTTTAAAACGCTTCGATCTATTTAAGCCTTTGAATTGAGTTAATATTACCGTTAATAAAAAAGTACAAAGCGGTAATAACAACATTCGTTATAATGTTGTCATTTAAATATATGCACAAATAGCAATAGTAAAGAATGAATTACGACGGTGATTTTGTCATCATAGTGTACTTTTAAAATTGAACTACTTTTTTTTTAACCTCAGAATTTTTAACATCATCCTTTATTGCTGAAACAGGGAGAAAATCCATTCCAGCACTTTTTTCCCTACTATCGTTTGTTAAAAATTGCGTTTGAGAAAATTTTTTGGTTTCTCACAATCTTTTGCAGTTTTTTTCACGATCTGTTTACAAATTTTGCTATTTCTTCAGACAACTTTTTGTCGAAATTTGCTGTTTTTTCAAAAAAAATTTCATGAAATTTGCCGTTTTTTGAGACGTTTTGACAAAATTTTAATTTTTTGCAATACTTTGACAAAATTTGTGTTTTATTAGGGATAGCTGGACAAAATGGGCGTTGTTTTTTTAAGGTCTTACAACAAATTTTACAATTTTTTTTTAGCAATCTTTTGAAGATATTTGTTATTTTTGTGATCTTTTAATGAAATTTGCTGTTTTTTGTCATCTATTTACAATTTTTTTTGAGGGGGGTATTTTGATGAAATTTGCTATTTATATTATCAATTTTTTGACAAAATTTGCTATTTTTTGTGTTTTTTTGCCAAAATTTTTAATTTTTATGGTGCCTAGAAAATTTTTGTGTTTTTTTTTTTTTTGCGATCTTTTGATGAATTTACAATTTTTGTGATACCTAGACAAAATTTGTCATTTTCTCGCGATCGTTCGATGTAATTTGCCATTTTATCAAAATCTTTCAACGAAATTTTCCATTTTTTGGCAAACTTTTGACGAAATCTGCGTTTTTAACTTTTAGTGAAATTCATATTTGTTTTTATGATCTTTTGTTGAAATGTTTCTTTTTTGCGATCCTTAGACAAAATTTGAGTGTTTTTCATTACCCTTTGACAAAAATCCCAAGATATATCGTGAAATTGGTGATTTTTGTTAGCACAATTGACAAAATTGATTTTTTTTTTTTTTAGACCATTTGTCAAAGGTTACGATATTAATTTATAGTTTATATCATGTTTTTCCTGAGTTATATGGCGGAATTGGTGATTTTTCTTCAAACAGTTGACAAAATTGATTTTTTTTTCTATTCTATTATTTAGACCATTTGTCAATTTACGATTACTTTAGTTAGATTACTTAGTTTGGAAATGAATGCCTAAATTTTTCGGAAAATTGAAAACAGAATCGTCCTTGATTTATAGTTTTTACCATGTTTATATCATGTTTCATGATCATGATCATATTATCATGTATATATTAATTTATACCTTATATAATGTTTTTCCAAAGATATGTGGCGAAATGGGTGATTTTTCTTCGTACAATTGACAAAGTTGTTTTTTTTTTCTTTTTTTATAGACCATTTGTCAAATTTTATGATTAGTACTTTAGTTAGAAATGATTGCCTAAATTTTTCGGAAAATTCAAAACATAATCGTCCTTGATTTATAGTTTTTATCATGTTTTTTCAGAGATATATAGCGAAATTGGTGATTTTTCTTTGCACAATTAACAAAATTGACTTTTTTTTTTTTTTGAGACTATTTATCAAAATTTATGAATTTTCAGATCTATGACGAATTTATTTTATTTTATTAATTTTAGAAATGATTGCCTGAATTTTTCAAAACAGAATCATCCTTGATTTATAGTTTTTATCGTGTTTATATCATATTTAATTATCATGATCATATTGTCATGTTTATATCAATTTACAGTTTATATCATGTTTTCTGAGATATATGGCGAAACTGGTAATTTTTCTTCGTACAATTAAAAAATGTGATTTTTTTTTTTTTTTTTTTTTTTTTTTTTTTTGAGACTATTTGTCAAAATTTACAACTACTTTAGTTAGATTACTTAGTTTAGAAATGATTGCCTAAATCATTCGGAAAATTCAAAACGGAAGAGTCCTTGATTGATAGTTTTTATCATGATCATGTTTACATCAATTTATAGTTTATATTATGTTTTTCCCGAGATATATAGCGAAATTGGTGATTTTTCTTCACACAATTGACAAAATTGATTTTTTTTTTCCCAGGACCATTTGTCAAATTTTACGAATTTTCAGATTTATGATGAATTTTTTTTAATGTTTAAAAATGATAGTCTGAATTTTTCGGAAAATTCAAAACGGAATCGTTCTTGATTTATAGTTTTTACCATGTTTATATCATATTTCATGATCATGATCATATTATCATGTTTATATCAATTTATAGCTTATATCATGTTTTTCCAAAGATATATGGCGAAATTGGTGATTTTTCTTTGTACAATTGACAAAATTGTTTTTTATTCTTTTTTTATAGACCATTTGTCAAATTTTATGATTACTTTAGTTAGAAATGATTGCCTAAATTTTTCAGAAAATTCAAAACAGAATTGTCCTTGATTTATAGTTTTTATCATGTTTATATCATGTTTTTTCAGAGATACATAGCGAAATTGGTGATTTTTCTTCGTACAATTAACAAAATTTATTTATTTATTTATTTATTTTGAGACCATTTGTCAAAATTTATGAATTTTCAGATCTATGACGGATTTCTTTTTCTTTTTTTTTTTTTTTTAATTTTAGAAATGATTGCCTGAACTTTTCAAAACAGAATCATCCCCTTGATTTATAGTTTTTATCATGTTTATATCATATGATCATGATCATATTGTCATGTTTATATCAATTTACAGTTTATATCATGTTTTCTGAGATATATGGCGAAACTGGTGATTTTTTCTCCGTACAATTAAGAAATGTGATTTTTTTTCTCTTTGGTGATTTTTCTTCGTTCAATTAAAAAATGTGATTTTTTTTTCTTTTTTTGAGACTATTTGGCAAAATTTACGATTACTTTAGTTAGGTTACTTAGTTTAGAAATGATTGCCTAAATTTTTCGGAAAATTCAAACCCGAATTGTCCTTGATTTATAGTTTTTATCATGTTTTTCCCGAGATATATGTGCAAAATTGGTGCTTTTTCTTCGCACAATTGACATTTTTATTTTCTTTTTGATATTTGTGAAAATTTACTATTATTTCGGAACTTTCAGATTTATGACGGTTTTTTCTAAATTTAGAAATAATTGCCTAAATTTTTCGGAAAATTCAAAACAGAATCGTGTTGATTTATAATTTAATGTGAATCAGAGTTTCGTCAATCGTATGTTATCTGGATAATATCATAGTGGAACATGGTAATAGTGGCTTCGCACCAGTGCACCGATTCTGCGCACGGTATCATTGTGATATTGGTGTTTTGACGGTAAATGGAAAAGTGTCAGATGAGAGAAATTCTATGAGTGCATTTGTGAATGTAATTTGCCTGGATATAACATGCAGGGTTTTTTTCATTTATTGAAATTTTTAATAAAAATTAATCTTTAAAAAAAAATTATAGCTGAATAAAATATATTTTTCTCTTCGTTGCTTCAATATTGTTGCCGTCAAGTTTTGACGGGTTCCATCTAGTAGTTACTATTTGATAAGCAAAATTATCGGTTTACCTGCGTGCGGAATATTTAAACTGTCTATAAATGTCAGCAAAAATGAAAGTTGTGACATAAAATTTTGTGTCATCATACGATCAAATCATAACTTCTAGAATTTTCAGTAGAAGAATAATTAAAGAAACATATATTGCTTTAGTAAAGAAGATGGGTCAATAAATTACTTTAAAAAAGTATCTATTGTTCAATTAAAGGTCATTTTCCGCATTTTATTACAGACGCCAGCACAATGAATGAATCATGTATGAAATAGCAAATCATTCGTCAATAATGAGTCAATCAATAAATATTATTCATTCTCGTTTGCGTCCGTGTATACCATCCATTGCGTCGGCGTCTTTTTACTTACAGGAAAAAATGGATCAAAAATTACTATTGTTATTATTAGTTATTGGATCGTTTGATAAAACAGCATTGCCACGGCAGGTCTCATAGTTCTCCTCCCCCCCCCCTCCACTCAAAGTTCATGGTTCGGAAATTCAACACACATTCTCTGATTCTAATCATAGTTAATTTTTTAAACTGAAACATATTAACTCACCTTCTTTAATAAATAAGTTAATGGTAAGATGTGTTTCTTCGGGTACTCTTTACTAAAAATTCTACTTCTTGTGATTTGATACTGTGATAGCTACAAAATTTCATGCGTCACAACTTTTATATTTGCTGATGTTTAGACATTTAAAGTATTATGAAAAAATCTTTGTGTTAGGCATTTTTTATTTATTTAAATGTAGTTTAGACTATGATTTTTGAGTTAAAACCGAAGAATTTATTTGAGTTTTGATTAAGGATTTGTTTTAAATGTTTAATTTAAATCATTACAATGATCATAAATTGAATTTGTCTGTATTGAGTTATGTTAAATGAAAATATTTTTGAAATAGTTAATCTAAAAATATTTGTACCTTGCTTAATTAACTGCAGAATGAAGTATCTATATGAAGATTTTGAAATTTGCCCAAAATATTAAAACGGCTTAAAAAAAAAAAAAAAAAAAAAAAAAAAAAAAAGCGACAGCTTTAAGAATCTTAAATTTTGAAATTACATTACCTTCATGATATTAAACATGTTGCTAGTATGTATTGGGACTACACTGAAAATTAATAAAAGTATTTTCTATAGTCTTACATTTACCGAAATGGTTCTTATATTGCTTGTTCCAAAAAAATACACTGTATCAACAGTGATGCTAATATCACTAATTAAGAGATTTTACCAATGAGAAAAAACCTGAAAAACTGTGAAATCAAATATTTTAACAAAAAAAACAAAGAATTTTTTTAATGATTGAAGTGATGAGTAAATTTCTGATGTACTACTTTCCATCAGCATCTCGATTGTTGTTGTAAATGAAGTAAGTTTAAATTAATCATTAATCCAGTCTAAAATTTGTAAATACAGTCAAGGATCTATAATCCGCGCACCCATAATCTACAATTTTCTATAATTCGCATTACTTTATGAATGTAAACAATGAAATAAACAGTTAAGAAAATTTACAAATTTGTGATCTAAAAAGGTATTTTTAAGAGAAATAATAAAAAAATTGAAAAAAATCATAATTAAAAAAATCTCCTTTTTTAAAAATATAACTATTTTATTTTATTAACAGTAAAAAACAAACTGTATTATGAAACATATGTAATTATTTTTATTTAAATGCATATAAATATCAATTTTTTCTATAAAATAACTTGAAAAAGGCAATTTTTTGAAATGGCATATTAAATTAATTATTGGATTTCATATTTATCTTTTCATATTATACTGAATATAGAATTCAAATGCTGTCTAGGAACAATAATATTAGGTATAATCCAAAATACTCTGTAATCCACAATATTCCATAATCTGCACAACTGTAGGCCCCAACTTGTGCGGATTATAGAACTATGACTGTAAAATGCATAAAAAACTACATAACACTGTATCATATGAAAATAATTAAAAATTGGAAATGCTTTCATTGCATACTTTTTTTTAGCACTTTTCTAGTTTGAAATTGTTCATTGGATTGGGTTTTACAAAATATATAAGCCAGATTTCTACAGAGAACAATCAGGGAAAACCTGGTAAAAGTCAGGGAATTTTTTTATCTGAATTATGTAAGAACCATGTAATTACATTAGACATTGTTTATATGTATCTATACTAATAAAATCCGTGTGCCTCTGTCTGTCTGCTTGAAGCCGATTACAGTTCGCAACCCGGGCGAGTTGGAAGTCGCGAAAGGTGTCTTTCGATTGGAAAAATTCCGGGGAAGTCATTTCGGGCATTTTCGAGACCGTGGGACCAAAATTAAAAAAGTTATGAATTAAAAACCCCTTGGGAATCGGAACGAAAAATGTCTCAATTCCCAAACGAGGCTCCGAAGCAGAACACTGCGCCACCTTGCAGTGAAGGACATGAATTTTTCCCCTTTGGCTAAAAGAAGAAACAGCCGAAATCCTCTTTTTCTACCGGCGCTAATTGCATTTTTTCCGCATCAATTTTTTTGACTTGCCGTAGAATATTTACCGTAGTTTTCGCTAAAATATTGAACTTAGAAATAAAACAGGACTATCGAAACTTATTTTTTTCCGCGTTTTTTCTTAAACCATCATGCAGACAGTTTTTAAAGTAGAAAAAAACTGATTACATATTCAGAATCTGCGTAAAAGTCTGCTTCTGATGAACCAAAAAATACGAGAAAATGTCTTATGGGCGCGCAGCGCCAACCGTGCAAAACCAAATATTTTTAACGGGACGATGGTGGGCAGTAGGCCGGTGGGCGCGTAGCGACCACTGTGCGAAATCACATATTTTTAATGGGATAATGGGCGCATAACAACCATAGCTCTTTAATTTACTATTTTTTGTGCTTGAGGATTCGAACACAAGACTTGCTTATTAAATGAATTTTTTTGCTTATTATATACTGCTTAATGTCAAGGTTCGTTCGGGAAAAGTGGCCCAGCTAGCGGGCGTAGCTCGCTAGTATATAAGTAAAGGCCATGCTTACTTACATACTTTAGTCAAGCTACTTACTGCATTTTTGGTTTAATAATCACTGCAGGAAGAATTGGCTGTAGAACATGAGTTATTTTTAACCTACTTTAAAGGAGGAGGTTATGAATTCAACCTGTATGTATTTCTTGTTAACTCATTACTTTTTTAAAAATGAACCAACTTTGATAATTCTTTTTTTGTTTGAAAGTATAAGATACCCATGTGGTCCCATTTTTATTTCATTAAATTTTGATGATTAGAACTCTTTTTAAATAAAAACTTTAAACATTCAAATTCTTTTTGAAGCAATCATCCAATTAAAAGCATTCATTTTTCTGGCAATTACTTTTACACAGATACAAGATCTTTTTTCTTCAAAGTACGAAATCTGGACTGAACATAGTTCGGATATAGATAGATTTTGCAAAGTTAGCGAAAGCTGATTGATCAATAAGAAAATTTACGCTGTTAGAAATCTACAGCTATAGCTGCATAATCACTCCACCGTTTGTATAGGATATCTCTACTTTGACCATTGAAAATCTCCAGACATAGTAATCGTTTTATATAAATACAGTGGAGTGATGATGCAGCAGCAGATTTTAAATAGAGTTACTATTTATAATAGTAATGATTTAGCAAAAATGCAGATTTTTGAATGGGCGATAACAATTATGATGAATAGTTTCTGTTTTTGATAACAGCACAAAATCTATCTGGATTCTGGCTAAGTTCTGTTATCCACCAAACCAGAAGGCTCATAACGATACCACCCGATATCAGAAGTAGGTCTCGAAAAGCTCAAATTCAACTTTAAAATTTTTCTTTCGTATCAGAGTGCAAGCACCTTTAGCCTTTACTTCTTTTTAGTGCTTTTTTTAAAGTCTGTTAGTATTTTTATTTAATAAGCATATTTTATTTGATGTCTTATTTACTCCATGATTGTAAAGAGACTAGAACCAAACTCAAGAATATGCATTAAGATTGAATATTAGTCTTTCAAATTTCATTGATCAGTATATTGCTAGAGATGCTGAGGCTATTAGGAAAGATATCAGATTTTCACTGAAAGCATAGCAGAAGTTTCTAATCCAGAAGACTTTCTCAAATCCACAACCCTAAAATTTGCTCATTATCACAGAGAAAAACAATGAAACTTTTATTTCAGATCGAAAGCTAAATTTACAGAAATTTTTAGTTTTATATCATCCTGTATGTATAATTGCAGTATAGGTTCAATTGAATCTAAAAAATCCGGGATTGGCGGGACCATGGCAACTCCGAATTTTCTGATTTTTGGAGAACTGTTAAATTTTTCATATAGCAATATAATAATAAACAAAATTAAATAATTTCCTTAAAAGTAACAAAATGATGATCACATCACCAAATTAAGTAATAAAATTGCTGAAAGTAAATAAATGTACATACTAAAACAAAATAAAATAAAATATACTATGCAATAGATAACACAAAAATGTTTTTTTTTTCCAAATTTTCCAAAATTTTAAGTCATTTAATTTTGAAAATTTAAAAAAAAAATGAACCCCCCCCCAAAAAAAATGAATAAATCCTCTGCAAAAATAAGTAAATAAATAAAATTGTAAAAGAAAACAGATTTCTTAACATAAAACTCTTTTAATGAATAGTAAATATGAGCGTAATTGTGTAGTTATGCAACAAATTTTTTATCTGATAAGGTTTAGTGCCATTTCTAGAATTTCTTGAAAAGAGAAATGGGGCTGTTCTTTGAGATAATGTTCAAGATTCCTTAATTTTCTTCCTAGAATATATATATACCGTAAAATACCGTTAATCCGCCCCCCCCCCAAACGAAAAGAAACGAAAAGAAAAATCGTACAATAGTTAGGGGAGGGCGCTTACACGGGATTTTTTCGCGATCGTTCAACAAAATTTACAGGAATGAATCATCATAAAATGAATGAATCGTTGAATAAATCATAAATATTTATACTTGAAAAAATTTGGATTTTTTTCTTTTTTAAACATAAATTCTGTCGAAAAAACGCAGAAAAAAGGAGAAATTAGTAAATAAAAGCCAAAACAAGCATGAAATCAATTAAAAAATCTTGAAAAAACGCGCATTTCATCAAAGATTCATGATTCATTCATTTCAAAATGATTGATCTCGCTCTCAATCGCCTTTGAGAATCGGGAGGGAGGGCGCTTTCTCGGGATTTTTTTAAAATTTCAAATCCTTTATAAAGTGGGGAGGGGGCGTTTGATCGGGAAGGGCGGATTAACGGTATTTTACGGTATACAGTAGACTCCCTTGAATCCGCACACCTTGGGACCAGAGATTTTTAAAATTTCTGGTCATTGCTTTATTTACATTTTTTAATCAGTCATTTGAATGTAATTAATGATGCAATTCAAACAATAATTAATGCTTAAAATATTAAAATGTGAAGGTCAAGTTAATTATCAGTAATGCATGTCTAAATAGTCATTATAAAGATTAAATATATTTTTCCTAAATTATTCAGTGCAACTTGCCACATAAAAGTACACTACAAATTCACATCAAAATAATAAAATAAGGAAGTTTTATATTAGGTTTAGCCAGATTTTATAACCAAAAAATGCTTTATACATAAATATATTTGATAAATAGATTGTGATTATCAGTGATATCAGCAATATCTTGAATATTTTCAGAAATAAATAAATTTTTCCTTCATGAAAAAATATGAATTCAGCAATATTAAAAAAATTTACAAATTGAAATATATATGAAATTGATATAAAGCTAAAAAAGTCAAATTTTTCCACTATATCTGAACTAAAACCTTCATTGTTTACTCCTGTAAATTATGTGTGTATTTTAGAGAGTTGCGGATTTGGAGGAATCTACTGTATACATTTTTTTTTTCAAATGTGCTATGCTTTTTTATATGAAATTTCACAAAAACATTTTGTGAAATGGTCACAGGAAAGAAAACAAATTTCTTCAAATGATCATGGAAAGATATCATGAATTTCATCACACATGATGCAAGAAACGAATGGAGATTTTCTTCTACTGATAACTGTAAAATGTTCCTAATTTTAATATTCAATTGATAAAAGAAGGTAATCAAATTTGTCTATCGGTTGCTGTGAAAAACTGCTAATTTTATTATTGATTGTTAGGGAAAAAAAATCAGAATTTCGAAAAACGACAGAGGAAAAATATGGTAAATTTTATAAATGGAGTGAAAAAATAAGGTACTTCTTTGTTATTCTGTCAACCAATTTCATGAAATTATGCGAATAGCTAAATTTAAAAAATGATATGATTTTTATTTAAAGTAAAGAAACAACAAATAAATTGATTAAACATTAATAAAAGTACAAAGAAAACTTTCTATTAAAAATCACTTGATGGTATAACAAACACGTGATACAAGCTTTAATGTTACATGAGTCTGACATTTTATATCATCACTATTGGCATTTAATCTTTTAGTGGCGATTTTGTGGTCGACGGGATAACCAGATTGTACTTAAAATAAATAATACCGTAAAATACCGTTGATCCGCCCCCCTAAACGAAAATAAAAATCGTACAATAGTTAGAGGGGGGCGCTTACACGGGATTTTTTCGCAATCGTTCAACAAGATTTACAGGAATGAATCATCATGAAATGAATGATTCGTTGAATGAATCATGAATTTAGATACTTTAAACATTTGGGGTTTTTTTATTTAAAAACGTAAATTCTCTCGAAAAAACGGAGAATAAAGGAGAAATTAGTAAAAAAAAAGCCGAAACAAGCATGAAATCTATTAAAAAATCTTGGAAAAACGCACATTTCATCAAAGATTCATGATTCATTCATTTCAAAATGATTAATCCCACTCTAAATTCCCTTTGAGAATCGGGAGGGAGGGCGCTTTCTCGGGATTTTTTGAAAAGTTCAAATTCTTCATAAAGTGGGGAGGGGGTGTTTGATCGGGAAGGGCGGATTAACGGTATTTTACGGTATACTAAAAAATATCAATTTTGACAAATAATCACCAAAAAAATAATAAAATAAATCTTATCAATTGATTGCAGAAAAAAATGGCCTTACATTTTGAATAATCACAAACAGAAAAAAAAGTTAACATTTCAAAAGATTCCCAGAACAAAAATATTGAATTTTGTCAAAATATTGCAAAAAAAAACCCCTTCCTTTATTTATTTATCTTTTTTTTTTACTGCATTCAAAGTTATTCTCAAAGAAACAAACAACATATCAAAATCAGCAAATGTGTATGCCAAGGTCATAGGGCAATGTATCACTATGATAATCATTCTGTAGGAGAAGGAGCGGGTGTTAATAGAGTGGCTGTCAAGTGTATTTATCTTTCAATTCAATAAATAAAAAACGAAATTGCATGTTTATTTATTTATTTATTTTTTTAGTTACAAATGCATATACTTAGGTGATTTGTTTAGAATTAAAATATATGAAGCTTTGAGTCATGAACATATCAAATTATGTCTTTCCTTTTTAATGCTTGTTTTATAATTTTCCAGTTTCTGTAATAATTGTAATTTTATTATACAGTAGACTTCCTCAAATCCACACAGCTTGGGACCAAAGGTTTTGTGGATTTTAGAATTTTGAGGATTTATGGTCAATGCTTTGGTTATATTTTTTAAACAATAATTTGAATATAATTAATAATGCAATTAAAATTATAATGAATGCTTACAATATAATAAACTAAAATAATAAAAATTTAAATACTAACATAACTTCATAAACTGGTTCAGAAAGTGAAAATAATTTTATAGAAAATACCTGTGACCAAAATCAAAAGTGTAATCAAGGAGCGATCATAAAAGGGACCTCATCTATGCAATGCAAATAAAAAAAAAGTTAAAATGCGAAAGAGTTATTAGAAAAATGCCTCTTCCATAGGAATAGCATTAACTTGCGAGTGTCTTCGTGAACAGGGACAGGACCATTAAAGTATTCCACTAGAAAATCTTCCATTGTAATGGGAATATTATAGAACTTATTTCAAATGACACACAAAAATCAACAATTGATTTTGATTCCATTTACTATCCATTTAGATATTGTTTTTGCCATGGGGTGCTTTTGTTTCTTTTTTCTTTGGCCATTTTGCTGCTAATGGCCTAAAAATCTTAATGTTAAACTCCCGTTACCACTTCATACCTACTCATAACTTTTAAAATTTTTAAAACCAAGAAACGCCATCACATGACTTTTTAAACGTGGCTCCATTATAACCTCCTTTCAGTTTTTTTTTCTTTTTTTTATGTCAACTGTTTTCAGTTGCCAAGTATTTACTGTAAACAGTTTTATAAACATTAAAAACAATGATTTTAACTATTGAGTGTGGAATATTTCAATTGTAGATTCTCGAAATTAATCGATCACTAAATTGATTGTGTTTTTTACCATTACATTTTAAATATTAAATATGCATAACAGAGATGAGATGCATTTTTCTTGTATTATACAATAAAACTTTCCTCATAAAAGTACCTTACTGATTCAAACCAAATTAATAAAGGAAGGAAGTTTTCTTCCAGGTTTAGCCCGTCTTCCAAAAAAGATTGATTATACAAATATTTATTTCATAAAAGGACTGTGATCGTCACCAGTAAAAGAATCATATCTTGATTTTTTTTCAGAATTTAATTTATATTTCTTAAATGTAAAACCACAAGTTCACTCACATTATGGAGAATTACATATTATGATACCTACAGAATGATATAAAACTGAAGAATTTTAGAATTTTGCCTCTACATCCTAACTAAAAGTTTCATTGTTTACATCTGCAGATTTCAGATGATCATAAATTTTAGTGTTTGAAAAATTGAGGCACTCTACTGTAATTGAATTATATGAAAACTTCTTAAAAACTATATATTTCTTAATTGATAAATATTGCGTTAACTTATTTATTTTTATATTTTTACATAGAAAATTAGATGACTAGTGTACTTCTTATTTTGACAAAATGAATATTCCACGTAGCTTAACGTCTTGAAAATGGCATGAAGCAACCTTAAAAGAATGGGATGTAGCATTAAGGTACATAGAATGCTGACAGCAGGATGATGTTTTGTGTTGCCAAATCTAGATTTATTTTATTTGAATATCTGAAAGACATCAAAAACTCTTTTAAACAAAGCTAAACGTTTTTTTTTTATTCCTATGCAAATTCTGGCACATAATTTTAAATGAATGCTATTATTTCTTGTTGGCTGCTTTTACATATTCTAATTTGAAGAAAAAAATATTAGTTTTCTGCAAAATTTGAACTCTGTATTTATCACAGTATTTTTTTCTTGAAAAAGGTCATCATAATTAGATTCTTTTTATCTTTTGACCTACACAGAACAAAGAATTAAACAGTAATAACCTGCGATTTGGTGATGCTTTATGAAATATAAATTTTAACTATAAAGTTTTTAAAATGAAATCATGTGTACATTACTCAATACAATTTAGCTTGCGTTGCGAAGGCGTTATTTGTTATATTTTTACACAGAATTAAAAATGTATCCTGATGCTTTTGTTATTTCTAACAAAATACTCTCTAATATTTATCACGAACAGGAAAATATGAGTGAACACTGATGTAAGATGTTTTTGATCTTAAATATATTTAGTAGTTACTTTGAATTTATTTGGTAATTGTGAGTCTACCAATATTGAGAGAATTTTGTTTTCAAAAGATGATTCGAATAGGAAAAAATTAATTCATCTGTGGCAGATGGTTTAACAGATTTAAAATTTCTTGGAAATTCATTTCTAGTTTTTAAATTGAAATGTAATACTCAACGATGCTCTACAAATAAACAGAAGTTTATTGGAAATAATTAATAAGTGTATATATGAACCTGAATTTAATTACGGGAAATTTCTATTCACATTGCTGAAAAGGCATAAAATCAAAAGTGTGAAAACTTCTTTGTTGGTTACTATGTCACTCTGTTGGATGTTACTCTCTATTAGCAACAAAAATTAATTTCTAGTTTACTATTCCTGGACTTATTTTATCATTTCATTTATCACATAAATAATATACAGATGGCAAGAAAAGAAATTAACTATAAAAATGAAAATATCAATCAGTATGGTAATAAATATACACAGAAGACATAAAAGCAATGACTAAATTAATATATACTTATTTTTAACTAAAAAAAGGCCTTTCTGATTTTTTATTGTTTATCAATTACCTTTTCGATTTTAGCGAAACTTAATTAAAATAATTGAACTTTTTAAACCTCCTGCAATTTGAACTTGTCCTTCAATTCCTAGGCGTATTTTATATTACATGTACACTTACATGCTTACATGTACATTCTTTAAATATAATTTTATTGTACACCTTTTCATGAATAAAGGTATTACAAGTGCTCAATGATAAGGCATTATCACTGGTCACACTGAATTGAGTAAATTGAATTTTAAAACATCATTTCATAGAAAAAAGATGTGACTTGGGATGTTTATATGATATCTATTTAAATTTTTTGTGTGAATTTTTCTTTTTCATAACCACTTTAATTAAATTCAGACTGTTAGAATAAATTTATGAAAGAAATTGACTCTAAAAATGTCACTTCTATTTTGAATATACTATTATGAAATGCATCTGAGTTCTCCAAGAATCACATAATTAAGTTTCTACCGTAGGATTAAATACTATGATAGAAGTTTTATTTCAATTCTATTCTACATTGATTTTGATTTTTCATGATAAATTTATTTTTCCTTATAGTGTTTTTCAATTAATCATAAAAGCAATTAACTTTTCTCTTTTTATTGCAGATGCATAAATCTGTAAGGTAAGATGTTCATCACATCAATCAAAACTATCTTTCAAGTTTGAAATATGCAGCAAAATACTTCTTTACAAGACTCCTTTGGAAAAACAGGAAAATATTTTGTGTGTGATATTTGCAGCAAACAATTCTCTGAAAAGAATGATTTAAACAGTCATAAGTTAATTCATACTGGAAAGAAATATTTCACATGTGAGATATGTAACCAAAGTTTTTCTCGTAAATACAATTTAAAAACACATTTGTTAGTTCATTCTGGCGAGAAACCTTTCACGTGCGAGTTATGCAACAAAAAGTTTTATCGTGAATGCAGTTTAAGAACACATTTGTTAATTCATACTGGTGAAAAACCTTTTGTGTGCGAGATATGCAACAAGAAATTCTTTCAAAAGAGTTCTTTAATTCGTCATCTGCTAATTCATACTGGTGATAAACCTTTTGTATGTAAGACATGCAACAAGAATTTTATGTTGAAGTGTCAATTAAGCACACATTCGTTAATTCATTCCAGTAAAAAACCTTTTTTGTGCAATGTATGCAACAAGAAATTTTCTCGTAAAGATGATTTAAACAAACATATGTTATATCATACTGGAGAAAAACCTTTCATGTGTGAGGTTTGTAATAAGAAATTCTCTCAAAAGAGTAATTTAAACAAACATCTATTAACTCATACTGGTGAGAGACGTTTTGTGTGCACGATGTGCAATAAGAAATTTTCTCAAAAGAGTGATTTAAACAAACATGTATTAGTTCATACTGGTAAAAAACCTTTTGTATGTGAAATTTGTAACAAGAAATTCTCACAAAAGGGTGCATTAACCACACATCTTTTAATTCATACTGGTGAGAAACCTTTTGTGTGCGAGATATGCAACAAAAAATACTCTCAAAAGAGTCATTTAACCAGACACCTTTTAATTCATAATTGTGGGAAGCCTTTTGTTTGTGATTTAATTCAAGAAACTGTTGAAAAGGGCGATTAAGCATGCATTTGATAATTCATACTGCTGAGAAACCTTTTGTATGTGGCTTATAAAACAAACACATATTATGATAATTCTCTTCGCCAGTCAATGCATTGGAAACCGTTATACGCTGTGTATTAATGACAGTGGCATAAACAAATTATATACATGGTAGAAGAGCAAGAATGTTGAATATTGGGATGATCCATATTTTAGAATGAAATGATTTTATAACCAAATAATGGTTTTAATAATAATTTTGCATTTTTATAAAGGATTTGGGTGACAATAAAAAGCAGAAAAGCTCATATGTAATATGAAAGTTTCGGTAAAGAGTGCTTTGAAAAAACCTTCTTTAATTCATATTGGAGAGAAATTTTTGTTTGCAAGGTGTGCAGTAAGAAATTGTCTCATAATAAACCTCTCCAAATGGTAGATTGAAGATATCTTTGAGGGTTCCGACAACGCTGTAAATCTGGTACACAGCAGATTTACCGCAAATTAAATCAAGTTGAAATCAGTAAATCTAGATTTAAGTAGTAAATCCTGTAATAAATCAGTAAATCAATGTAAAATCAATAAATCCAATAGTAAATCATTAATAAATCAAGTTACAATTAATAATTCCAATAGTAAATTAGTAAATCATTTAATAAATCAAGTTACATTCAATAATTCCAATAGTAATTTAGTAAATCATTTAATAAATCAAGTTGCAATCAGAAAATCGAGATATAAATTGTAAATCCTATAAAAAAATCAATAAACCATGTAAAATATTTATATTCTATAATAAATCAAATTAAAATCATTCAATCAAAATTTAAATTGTAAATCCTGTAATAAATCGATAAATCAGTGTAAAATTAATAAATCACACAGTAGAAATTATTGGATTCATGAAGATTCTCGAATTCCAGTTTTCGACGGATTTATACGTTTTAGGATCTAGAGATTCCAAAAGCCATGTTTTTACAAAACATCTGTCTGTATGTGACATAAATTTTGTGGGTGCTCTATCACAAGAACTAACGCACGGAATTTCACAAAATTTTATATTCAGTTAGACCTCTATATAAAATAGATCTGATTATTTTTGGTGTATACAGGACCTGAATAAGGCAGGGGCATGCGGGGAAATTGCCCTGGGCCCTCCCGGTTTAAGGGGGGTCCCCAAGGATAGATATAAGTTTTTCGTTAAAAAATGCCAAATGATAAAAAATGCTCAAGTGACCAAAATTCTTTTTTTCCAATTTTAAGGGTCTTTCTTCTCCTACCACCTCTGTTTCCATACCCAGTGCCTCCTTAAGGTCTCACATTTGCCCTCACATTCCTGTAATCGAAAAAAAACTGCATTCTATAATTTCTTAAAGTTTCCTTTCTTCTGCTATTATGTATATAGATGTGAATAGTACTTGGTACGAAATTTATGTACACGTACAATAGTTATGAATTTCAGTTTTAGTCACTTTAGTACAATTTATGAAAAATTTTAAGATAGAAGGGGGCCCCCACTGTCTAAGTCGGGCCCTGGGTGTATATCACCTAACAAGTGGTGCTGCTATGCTGCCTTTTTCACGGCTTCTACTACAGCTATATTTCAAGAGCTAATGAATGGATTTTCATAAAACTTCAGATTCCGTTGGTCTTTGATATAATATGGTACTGATTACATTTTGGCGTAAATCATCCGACAGGTGGCGCTGCTATGCGGCATTATTCATAATTATCACAATAGCTTTATTTCTGGAGCTAAGTCTTGTTGATTCATTTATTTCTTTTATTATGGAAAGAAAAAGAAGTAAACTGAGGACATATTTTTCTGAAGCATTAAATGATAAAGCAAACTGAGATTTATATTTATACAAAACGAAGTATTTAGTTAAAAAAGGTTAAACAACGAATTTAAAAGAAAACATTTAATGGTAAAGCATCATCCATAATATGCAAAGGCAGATTCAGTCCTCAAATTAGAGGGGAGGAGATCATAACACGTGTTCTTTAGGAAGGGGGGATTACATCACTTCATGATCAATTATTATATTGAAAGTTATTCTTAAATTAAAAGTGACGATTTTTCTAATACTTTCGCTAATTTACCTTCATTTATTAAAAATGCATTAGTATTTCTAAATATAATTTACACAGATTTCATTTAGATATGAGGAAATTGAAATGTTTCTTATTTTCCAATAAATGTAAAAAATGATTTTGAAATGTTCTTAAGTTAGCCTTTTACAATAATTTTTAGGACTTGAGAGCCACAGAAATGTCGTCATTAGGGAGCATTTGGCAATCGAGTTCGAAACTTTAGTTTAAAATGCTGAATTTCATGAAATTTTTTGAAAGTTCTATTTAAAAATTCGATTTTATTTAAAAATGGAAAACACTTTTTAATCACATAGTTTTCGAGTAAGTACACTTGTAAATTTCTCGAGATTAAAATTTTTTCAACAAATGTGTCAGAAATTATCGAATTTTGATTTCAGTAGACCTTTACAAAATGAGAAAAATTCGCATTATTGAACAGTGGGTGGTGTGTGTGTGTGTGGTGGGGGGGGGGGGTAAGGATTTAAGGTATATTTAATTTTAAAGTAATTTTTTGTAATTTTAATTTTTTCTTTTAAACGTTCTGAAAATTTTCAAGCAATTAAACATTTACAGTTTTGCTTTGACTGCATAATTTTTCTATAATTTTTTCCTTTGTTCGTGTATTTATGTTTTATATTTGAAAAAAAATATTTTTAGGATAAAAACAAATTTTTAGATTGCTTGTAAGAATGTTCTTATGATAAATTTTATTTATTCATTTATTTTTTGTTGCTTGTAAAAAAAATTGTTGTCATGTTTTTCAATTATATATTTAAAAAAAATATTTTTAAATATAAATAAAAAAAATTCAGAAATAATAATATGATTAATATATAATGTTATTTGATAGAACAAATTGAACATTAAAAAAACACTTTAAAATTATTATAAAAATAAAATTTTTACAATACGCAATTAATTTTTGTGTAAAATTAATAAGTAAATTTGCTTGTAAAAATAATTATATCATTTTGCAAACGAATTTGCATTTTTTAAGTAAAACTTAAACCATTAAATGTAAATTTTACCTAGAGACGGCAGCACATATATTATGTAAATTTTTCTAAAGGGACTTTTGTACAGTTTTGTAACACGTATGATGATTGTTAATATACCTGTTTTGAACTGTAAGGAAAGAAACGAATAAGGAATACTTTCTAACGGGTAGCGAGTCCAAAAATAACGATATGATATAGGTATTTCTTTTGTCATTAATTTTACAGCACTATGAGATATACAAACATCGTCACGTCACATGATCTGAAGAGTAATTCAAAGCAATACTAACCGCTATAATGAGGCCAGTAAATCACAAGTAAATTAGTAAATCACAAGCAAATCGCAAATAAATCAGTAAATTGCGAATAAATCAGTAAATCTGCGTGCATTTATAAATCAATCAGAAATCAGGTGAATCAACTTGATTAATAAATCTGGTACACCAAAAGCTAGTTACTCGAACCCTTCGAAAATCTTAGACCGGCGAACTTTCTCAATGAGATTTAGTTTTTCCGGCTATAGTCCAGACATTTGGTGGAAAATAAATGCAAGTTTTCGTGTAGTTCTGAAATTTGGTACCTTTTTGTTTTTTGGGTCGCTAAACACGAATCTGGTGTTATCCAACACAATTATACCCGGAAACAAGTTTTTTTTTGGCAAAAAACATGATTTTTCATTATTTTTTTTTAAATAACTTCAAAATTTTGCATTTTACATAAAAGTCCTCAGTACATAAATTAAAAACGACAAAATTTCCTACATTTTATGTATTTAAAGTTTTTTCTCTGATCAATGGTGTAGCCGTTACAGTGTCGCAAAAGTGGGTGTGAAAAGCAAAAAATTCTGAAAAACGGTAATTACGTTTCTGTACATCGATGAAACGTGTAAAAGAACCATCCTACGCAAATTTTGACTTCTTAATAATGCTAAATATAGTATTATTGGCTATATTTTATAATTTTATGTTCTTTGCTTCCTTCATAACTAAAAAATAATTAACAAGGAAAAAATCATGCGTTAAGCATAGATTATGAAGCACTTTCTAACACTTCATGAAATCTTTAACAAAACTTCGTTATTTAAGGAAATAAGGTTACTGTATATAGCCAAATGAGTCCAATACTGTTGAACAGCCCTGTATTTGATATTTCGGTTGATATATAATATACTGTATAATTGGAAAATTTAGTTTCGCAAAAAAATGCCTAGCAGGTTGAAATTTTTCTTTCAGCAATTTATACTAATAGATGGATACATAATTGAATACTTTTATTCAGCCCTGTAGTTTACCTCGTACCTTTATGTTCTAGTTTTCTTCATAGCTAAAAAATAAATAAAAATGATTATATCTGTTATTAAAATATTCATTTGCTATTACAAAATACCCAATGAACCAGTGGATCCAATGGAAGAGGAAATAGTCATGCTGCAAGGTATCAAATATTTACAAATAAAAAAACTTTTATTTTATAATATTTGTAGTAATAAAAACACCGGCTAATTCCATACGTCTATTTGCTTTGTAAATGTAGGTGAAAAGTACGGACCCTCAAGTAAAAGAAAGCGGAAATAGTATTTTTTAAAAAGTAAATGTACTTAATTATTATTGTAAATAATTATTTATAATTAAATAATGAGTTGTCGTATTTCAACTTCATTGTAACAACGCACATCTTCATTGTAAAATGCAGTCACTCATGTAATTTTTAATATAATTATTTATAATCAATCTTTGCATACAATAGTCAGTTTTCATGAAATCTATTCACAATGCCGTAATTCCTGTTTTCCAGAATTTTTTGATTTTCACACCCACTTTTGAACATTAAGAACTGAAGTCCGTGTCAGCTTTTATCAATTAATACATGTTTTAGTTATTTTATTTATACTGTTTAAATGCCAAGTTATGAAATGGTTTATTATTATTATTATTACTATTATTATTATTATTTTCTAAACGTAAATTAAGGTTTCAATCACAGATGTACTAATTTTTAGCACTTTCCAACAAAGTTGAAAAGTGCTTAAACATTTGGTTTGTCTGTAAGTCTGTCCGCACTCTAACTCATGTAAATACACTCGGATTTTCCAGAAATTTTTGGAAGTTATTGACGCTTACCTTTGCATGAAACCTGTTTCAAATTAAGTTTTAAACTCAAATCCTCAAATGTGCCTCAAATTTAAGTATTTGCAGGGACAGTCAAAAGTTTACCGTTACAGTGCGACCTATGGAAAAACTAGTTGGATGTGCCAATCCCAAAACTTTCTTCTATCTCATACATACATTTTAATATTTAAAAAAATAGATCATTTTAATGATTTAATGATTTTAACTCAATACCTTACCAACTTTGATTTTCATCTTAAATTTCTGCTTTAATCAATTAATCGGAGTAAAAACGAATTTCTGTCTCTGCACGAGCCGATGGACAATAGAATGATAAGCAGATTTTTTTTCAAATTCAGGGAGCCTTACCAAAAAATAAACATATACAAAACATTTAGTTCAGTTCTAGAACTAACTTCATACACTTTTATGTGGTGCAATATTGAAAATGGCATGAAATTCGGTATTGCAGCGTCCCCTTCCGACGGATTTTTTTCAAATTCAGGGAGGACCAACTAACCATAGTCATACATATACACAAAAAAATTGGTTCAATTCGGTGCATAACTTCATATACTTTTGGTCGGTACAATATCGAAAACGGCACAAAAATGGCGATTGCAGCGCCCCCTTCCGGCGGATTTATTTCAAATTCAGGGAGGACTAACTAGCCATAGTCATACACATATAAAAAAAATTTGGTTCAATTCGATGCATAACTTCATATACTTTTGGTCGGTACAATATTGAAAATGGCACAAAAATCGCGATTGCAGCGCCCCCTTCCGGCGGAATATTTCAAAACTGAAGGAGGACCTGCTTGCCACAGCCAAAAACATTCACAAAAAATTTGGTTCAATTCTATGCATAACTTCACATACTTTTTGATAGTAGAATGGCGACATACAGACACATGGACAGACAGACATTTTGTAAAAACATGTTTTTTGGAATCTCTGACCCCTAAAACGTGTAAATCCGTCGAAAACCGGAAGTCGAAAAAAAATTTCGATTGTAATACTTTCTTCTATTGAAGATAGAAGAAAGTAAAAATCGTTTCTAATGAAATCTAAAGATATTAAAACCCTGACAAGCATATTCAAATTTATATACGCGTACGAGGTGCACTAAAATATGCATTCTGTAAAATCTGTGGTGTAAAAATAGCTATTATTCATTTACAGAGCTACACAAAAGAGTTCAATTACTAATGGTAAAGGGGGAATTGTGTGCGACATATTTTAATTATATTAAAACTATTTCGTATATAATAAAATTGATATATGTCGCTGAGTTTTAATACAAATTATGCGATACATTCATGCATAATATGAAGTACATAGCATTTACATTGACATACGTAAGATTTCAAATAGTATATTCTTTCCGAAGTACTGTATATGTATCCGATGACGGCTGATGGATAGATAAAATGCAGTTAATTAATTCTAATTTCATTAAATCAATGAACATTATATGGTGTGTATAAAAGCAATAGTTGATATATAGGGCTACCGAAAAGAGCTCGCAAACGTTACTAAATATGAGCGTAAATTACATAAAAGTAGTTTTTAAATAAGTTATGCATTTTTATGCTGAACTGCATCCAATTTTCTTAGAAATGCTTGAAGAATATAGATAAATAAAACAGAGAACCACTCAAAGAATTCGATGCATGGACGTGTATGAATGACAATTTCTGAGTATGTGATTTCTGTAGTTTTAAGAGAGTTTTAGAATAAAATAAATTTTAGCTTAATACTGACGTATAATAAAGGTTCAACATAAACTACATGGCTGAAAAAAAGTATTCAGTTATGTTTCCATCTATTAGTATAAATTGCTGAAAGAGAAATTTCTACCTGCTAGACATTTTCTTGGGAAACTATATTTTTCCATTATATAGTATGTATACTTCAACCGACAGATCAAATACAGAGCTGTTCAAAAGTGTTGGAACTTTTTCGACAAATATACAGTAACAGGCTATATACAGTAACTTTATTTCCTTAAATAACGAAGTCTTGTTACAGGTTTCATGAAGTATTAGAAAGTGCTTCTTAATCAATGCTTAACGCAGGATTTTCCTTTTTTGTTAATTATTTTTTAGTTATGAAGGAAACAAAGAACATCAGATTATAAAATATAACCAATAATACTACATTTAGTATTATTAAGAAGTCAAAATTTGCGTAGAATGGTTCTTTTACACGTTTCACCGACGTACAGTACCGTAATTACCGTTTTTCAGAATTTTTTGCTTTTCACACCCTTTTTTGCAGCACTGTCACGACTACGCACTGATCAGAGAAAAAAAAACTTTAAATACATAAAATGTAGGAAATTTTATCCTCTTTAATTTATGTATAGATTACTTTTATGTAAAATGCATAATTTTGAAGTTATTTAGAAAACCAAAAAAACCATTTTTTTACCAAAGAAAGTGTTTTTGGTGATAAATTTTGTTGGATAACACCAGATTCGTGTTCAGCGACCAGAAAAACATAAAGGCAACAAATATATGAAAACTGCACGAAAACTTGCATTTATTTGTCGTATTTGAGCACCAAATTGGACTACTAGGCATAGTCTCTACCACTCGCTCTTATTGGCTGTAAATTTTACTTTAACTGATTAGCTGTTGACGCCAGTTTTATTTTATGTGAATGCGCATATTTTGCAGTTCTTCAGATTTCAAATGCAATAACGTTCACTGAGATAAATAACATCTTCAGAAAGCTATATTTATTTTTTTTATTTATAAAAATTTTAAACTTGTATGCAATACCAGTCGTGATGTTTTGCATGTTAGACAAGCTTTTATTGTGCTGCATTTTTGTGTTATTTTTTATTCATTATTTGTTCAAATACTATTTTCAATCTAGTTAAGATAAGTGCTTTTTATGTAATATATTTTTATAATATATCCAAAAGAAATAAAAATCAAAAAATTTAAATTAATCCTAATAACACTACAAGAATGAGAATATCTAGAAAACGTGTTTTAATAATTACGATTTAAGCACCATATTGATGACTTTGTGTTAAATATTTTTGCATCATATCTTCCAATGTTTTCAAATAGATATGTGCAAAGTAACGTAATAAAATATTTATTTATTTATGTTTTGAAACAGACTAAGATGATAGTTAATTCACGAAGCCTTTTAAAATATGCTGGTACTTATCAGAGACGTAGTCGGGGGTCTTCTCCGTGTACATTCTTGATTTTTAAAAGAAGCTTCGTAATCCTTCTGTCTTGAAATGTTCCTGTTAAGTATTAGCATATGCCTTATCTATGAAAGTCCAAGATGTCAGCGTATATCCTCTGCTTATACCATATACACTTTGCTTATTTTAAGACTACAACTCTGGTACCTACCAGCTAAAATTGTTGTGCTTTCATATTATCAGTGTATTCAAATTTCCAATATTTTTGAAAACAGAGCTGTGACTTGCATTCTTTTGACAAATTTTGATTTCACATTTTTATTATTTTATAATTTATCACCAAAGTATGTCAATAATTACTACAATTTTGTTGAAGCACTGATTTAAATACTGAAATTAATTTTTAGTGTCATGGTATGCAATTCATTATTAAATCTTAATATGTAAATTTATATGTAAAGCTTTGATTTGAATAAATTAAGCTTAAACTACATAAAAATGTTGTTCTTATTGCATCTAGTTGGAATTTTGTTTTTTGTTTGTTTGGGAGGAGGATTAAAATAACACACAAAGGCACACACATATTACTGGGTGATATATAACAAGGAATATATAGTTTCATTTCAAGAAAATATGTATTAAATCCATGATCTGAAATTCAGGTCAGGACGATGGAATTTACACTCAAAAAATTACCAAAATCTTGCGCTGTGTTAGAAGGTTGTTTTATATTACAAACCTCACCGCCAAGAAAATCTTTCAGCAAGAATATTTTTTAATGTATAGGTGAGAACGAATCATAGTAATAATTTGCTTTCTTTTCCATCCTTTTGATGGAAGGAAAGGTAGGACAGGGAATTTCAAGATAGGTATTCGGTTTATTGAGCATTTATTTTCAGTTCCTGATTACTGCAAGGACAAACTTTCATAATTATTCCATGAGAAATCTTAAAATGAAATATAGTGAGATGAATCTATTCATCTCAACTTCTTTCATTCTATTTTTTTCTGATGTAGCGTCATCTGGGACTACTTTTTGCCCCTTCGATATGGTTCCATTAACATTTCCATTCTGAAAAAAAAATATTATATATGATTTTTCAACTACAAAGTTGAACTGTAAACGATTAACATGAAACAATAAAGCAAACTGTATGGTTTTAAAGTGGTCATTTTTTATTTATTTATTTTTTAATCATCTTTAAAGTTTTCTAACAAAGTAGCCCCTGCTGGGAGCTTCCTTGGTCCACTCACTAAATTTCAAATAAATTGAATACATTTCATATATTTGATTATTGAAGCCTCTTGTAATAGGATCATTAATAATAAATAGGAGTAATAAATTGACAATACAGACTCGATAAACAAATATTTTTTTACATGACATTTCTAAAAAATTGGGGCTACTTCAGACCAAACGAAGAACTACACAATGTACCCCGAAAATTAGTTTTTATGTTAGCCCTATTAAATCAAACGCATTTCCAGTAAATAAAAAGTTAAAGGTAAATTTATGACCACACAAGGCTTACAAAATGCTAAAGGTAATATTTTGACATTTATCTTATTTGTAGAACAATTTTTTTTATGTAAAGGATCAAAGTAGACTAAGGAATAGGAATAGACCTAGGACAAAGTTGAATAAGGACTAAAATAGCCACAGTTTGAACTTTGAACGGACAGTGCTTTACTGGAACTTTTGTCTCTGGAATTTTGAGCTATTTAACCTCATATTTATTCTGAAGATGACTGAAAAAGAGATTCGAAACGACAATGTTATGCTTTATCATTCATTCCATTTGTAAAAATTCACATAAAAGTTCGTATGTGTACTATTGAGCACGTTCATGTGTTTTTAACATATATGACGACCTCAGAAACCAAGGGGTACAAGTGACAAAATTTCGATTTGGAGTAAATTGAGTTTAAAGATAATTGATGTTAAATTGGAACATCAATAACAATTGAGTGAACTGAAATAGGAAATTTCTGCTTATTGCATTCTGGTCTTTGAATTCTTATTACAATAACTGTTAAAAAATAAAGTACAATTTTCTTTAAATGTATAATTAATCAATATTGTTTGTTTTTCGAAAAAAGTGGTTTGCCTCTATAACTCAGCATATAATAAGAAAATCACTTATATTTCTTTACCTGAAATGAAAAAAGCATATTTTTAGGTCGTCTGTGTATTTAGTTTATTTTTTTCAATTTTGTCACTTATACCTCTAGGCTTCTGGGGTCCTCATATATCGTATTTATTTAACTATTAGAATTGCATATGGATACTAAAAATAAAAAGAAAATATTATTTAGGTAAAATACAAGCACTACAAAATAATTCATGAACCTCTTCTAATATTTTTCTTTCCATGAGAAAAATTCGGAATTCATGATACTGATTCATGACTGCATTACTGGCAGAATGGCACAGGTTATGGCAGTGTGCTCCAATCTTTAATTGCGCGAGAGCCAATCAAATTTTATGATAGGAATGTGAAGGCCAGAGACATTTCAGAAAGAAAACTAATTACAAATTTTATTAAAAATCTTTAATTAAAATTTATATTTAAAGAAGTTTAATAAAATACTTCATTTTTAAGTCGTGAGTTCAATGTGGTGATTAGCACTACTTATCTCATAGTCATACAGATGTATCAATTTTCGCTGTAAATTCAGTAATACCGTAGACTCCCTCAAATCTGCAAATGCCTAAAATCAACACATCATTGAAGATGTAAACAGTCAAAGTGTCAGCTCAGATGTAGGAGCGAAATTGCAGAATTTTTTAGCTGTATGTCATTCTATATATTTTTTAATATGTTATTCTCACTAATATGAGTGAACTAATGCTTTTTTTTTATAAAAAAATCATACATTCATTTGTGGAAAAAAATCATTATAATGCTAATATCACTGATAATTACAATCTTTTTAGGACATTTGTTTATGTACTAATCGGTGTTTTTGGTTATTAACTTGGTTTAAATCTGAAATAAAATTTCCTTATTTTTGGTTTTCATGTGAATTAGTAGGGTACCTTTATGAGAAAGTTTCACTGAATAATTAAAAAAAGTATTTCATCTTTAATATGAATATTTAATTGTACATTATGAATTAGTTATTTGACCTTTAATTCTAAAAACCAATTTTTAAATTATCCCTTTTTTTACTTAATTATTTTAATATTTTAGTATATTGTAAGCATTCATTATACTTTCGACTGCATTATTAATTACATTCAAATTATTGTTTATAAAATGTAAACAAAGCAATGACAGAAATCTGCAAAATTCTAAAATCCGCACAATCTGTGGTTTTAAACTGTGCGAATTTAAGGAAATATCCTATACTATGTTCACACTAAGCTAGTTGAGTCACTCAACTTAAAATATTTTGAAGTGGAGGTGCCCGTGCCCAGAATCAATATGACTTGACAAAGTTTCTAATTGCTATATTTTCTTATATATTTTTTCCGGTTTGAATATGCAAATCTTGGATTAGATTCCGGAATAATCAAGAGATGTTGGCATCTATGCCTACACACAAGAAAATTTCCTCTTTCAGAATTTCTTAAAGTTTTATGCCTACACACAAGAAAATTTCCTCTTTCAGAATTTCTTAAAGTTTTCAAAATATCCATGTAGAAATCGAAATATCCTTTAATCCACTTGTATTTTTTTGCCCAATCAAACTGAACGGAAATTTATCATACGAATTAAATATTTCCAACTGAGCGAAAAATTGTCCAGTCAGGGAATCTAATCCAGATACTTGGCTTACAAGGCCAATGCTTTACCGGTTAAGCTAACTGGGCACAACAACCGGTAAGCATTTACCGCTCAGATAGCCTTATAGATTATAATATATGGTCTGTCATTTAGACAGCTCAACAGATTTGACGGCAGGTAAAGGTACTCGATAGAACGAAGGGTACATAGATAAATAGCATTTAAAAAAAAACTCTGTTGAGCTGTCTAAATGGCAAACCAATAGTTAAGACCTACATGGTTATCTGAGTGGAAAATGCTCACCGGTTGCCGTACCCAGTTAGCTTAAGCGGTAAAACATTGGCCTTGTAAGCCAATAGGTTCGATTCGCACCCTGGGCAATTTTTCACTCAGTTGGAAATATTTAATTCATATCCATTAATCCCTTCGCGAAGAAAGCTTTATTTATTTTTTGATATTTTATCACCGATTTTTCAAAACAGAAAGTTTTCTGTAGTAAAATCGTGAAAATGCTATGGTTAAATAAGCGAAACTTAACTATAAAAAATAATTGGTGAGAATATTGAAAGATTCTGAGCCTTTTAAGTGACGCGTATGCAGGTCGCTCATCCTTAAGGGGTTAAAAATTGATTAAAATACAAATTCATTTCATTTTCTTTCAAAGATGCTTTTAATCTTTCTCCACTAGACAGCTGGTTGCCAGGGTTAGTGGAAATATTGTACGGGATGTAATTTTTATTTACAAATATTGCATTTATAGATTTATAACTTGTACACCAGCGCATAAATTGTTACGCTGAATACAAATAGGTAATTTTCATTAAAATAATCCCGGGACAGGACAACCGGATAAATGACGATATGTTATTTAATATTTCATTGAATATATAGCCGAAAATTATTTGTTAACAATTAAATAAAGATATGTGGGAAGATGGATTTCATGGTCATTTTTTCAGTGTTTCAGTGTTTTTTCAGTGTCCAAATTTCTGGTTATGGGGAGTTGTGGCCCCCAAATTAAGTTTTAAAATTGTAGCTTTTTATATAATAATTCTTTAAGCGATATAATGTCTGATCTAATCTATTCCTATATTATAAAGAGTTAGAGTTTGTTTATTTATAGAGGGTAATCTCAAGAACTACCGAACCAATTTCAAAAGTAATGGTACTAAAATGGTGGTGTTCACACCAAATCAAACATAGGCTATATCTTATTCGATGCCACTAACCCAAAGTCCATGCAGGAGCAAACAATTTCTAAAAATGCGATTTTTGTGTTACTAACTTCTTCAGGCCTGAGAAACACAAATATGTACCTTCATTCTTTTCATTATAAAAACTAAACTGTTCGAATTATACGCATTTTTACTTTATTTATATACAGCGAATATTTTTTGTTTTAAAACAAAACCAGTAAATATCAGCACTCATTAATATTACCTCATAAAATAAATATTATTTTCATCCGAGTTTCGGAAATACCTTCTAGACATTTTGCCCAAGAAAATAAAAAATATTCATGATTATTTAACTTAAATGATTTACAATAAAAAAATTTGAAGATTTGCTGATTATTTAAATGTTTAAATACCTTAATTTTGTTATCGCGTAAATTTATATTACTAATAGTTAAACGGGTGTTTGAAGGGGATTAGTATTTTTATATCCAAATTTGTAAACTTAAATTACCAGTCTCCTAATGTACTGATTTCTTAAGGGAGACCCGAACCCCATTTTCGGCCAAAAATCATCAAAAGTTCAAAAAAATTTTTATCTCAGAAAACAATAAAATACATATTTGCGAATATCCATGCAAAATTTCAGAACTCGGGGACACTTTGAATAGGTAGCAAATGAGCTTTTTTCAATTATAGTCACTAGAGTTTAAAGGACTAGCGGCCATTTAAAATGTGTTTTCCTGAAAATGACTTTTTCCATATTTTGCCTAAGTTCAAAGTGCTAATGCTCAGTGGTAAAATGGTTTAGAAACAAAGTGTTTATGTTTTTAGAATCTTAAAAAAAATTGCAACAAAAGTAAGGAGAGATTTTTTTTAACTATTTCTGAAAATTTTACATAAATTGGTAAACATGAAAATTATAACGAATTTAAGGAAATTTACCATGCGTAATTTCTTTCTCTTTTTTTAGCTAATTAAAATAGAAAATTAAAAATATGTCGCCCTAGGTCGTTTCCATATACTATAACACTATTTAAGAAAATTTAGCAATACCAAAATATTAAAAATTGTATGAGGAGTAGTGATTTTAAAAAGTGTATTTTTCCCAAAAAAAATCATAAAAATCGACATACAAAATATAGTTTTGAATAAAAAGTGAATTTTTTTGCTAATTATTCATTACAAAAAGATTCTTAAATAGTACACCTAAATTCATTACTTTAAAATCAATAATAAAAATTTTGGGGAGTTTCTTACGGGTCACTCTTAAAAATGATTCTTTCTGTCATCTATGGTGTCATTTCGATTATGCAAAAATAATAAATATATATTTGTAGAGTTATTTTATGCTCAGGTTTCAAGAGGTTAAAATGCCTAGAAACACGAAATGTGGCATGTTAATTATTTCTAATATAAATGGTCTCTAAGAACATATCCTAAAAAGACGACTTTTAAAAGGGTTGAAAATGCACCAAAAGCTTTCTAAAAACATTCTAAGATGTGATTTTTAGCATGTCGATGTCACTACCCAGAAATGGTTGCAGGTGCTAAGAACATTCTTAAAATGCCAGTTTTGTGCTAATGAAGGTCTAAACGCACAAAATTTGGCATGTGAATTGCTTATAAGATATAAATGATATTTAATAATATATTCTAAAAAATACGAAATTTAAAGGGGTGTGAAAATGTGCACAAGACCATTCTAAAAGCGTTCTAAATGGCGATTGCTACACAATCTCAGGAAGTTGAAAATCAATTAAAAAATAATAGTGTCAAAATGATGGCCTTTGCTCTTATATAAACTCCATTTTATTTCGATGTCACTACCACCTCGTGATTGCAAAAGCAAAAAGCGTTCTAAAATACGTTTTTTTTTGTAACGGAAGGTACTAGAAAGATGAAATAGTTACTTATACGATATAGATTATCTCTACGAACATTTCCTAATAATTATCGAAATTTAAAATGTTGGGAAAATATTCTAAAAAAATATGTTCAAAATTTCTATTTCTACATAATTTCAGGAAATACCGAATCGATTTTAAAAATAATAGCGTGAAAATGATGATGACAACCATTTTTGCAAGATATGTTCTTTTTTATGCTGGTTGCCATTGCCCTAGGGAGCTGTAGGAGCAAAAATCGTTCTAAAAATGCGGTTTTTGTGTTATTGAATGGAGCTGATACATGAAATTTTGCATGCTAGTTACTTATTAGCTAATAATGATATCTAATAACATTTCTTTAGCCCTTTCTGGCACGGAGTAAATATAATTCAAATAATTTACTTCCACCAGAATCTTTTTATGAATTTATTTGAAAATATGAACTTGCTTATTTTCAGGTATATTTCAAAAGGAAAATTTTAACTAAACATTTTTGATGCCAGTTGAAATTAAAATTAGGTGTCTTTTTTTTTAGAAACATTGTGCCAGAAAGGGTTAAAAAATAGAAATTTAAAAAAGATTGAAAATGCCCAAAAAACGTAATAAAAAGTTCTGTATGCCGATTTGCGAGCAGTCTCAGAAAGTAACTCAAAATTAAGCATGGTTATTACTTATAAGAAGTAACTGTTTACCAAAAACAGTTCGAAAAATATTAAAAATTTAAAGGGTGTAAAATGCGTGAAAAGCGTTGTAAAAACTTTCTAAATTGTGATTTCTAAGTTCAGGAAATATCAAAAAGATTTTAAAAATACTGTTTTCAAATTTATGACGACAGTCCCTGCATCAATTTAGAATATATTTTGTTGTCGTCACAACCACCTGGGGGCTGCAAGAGTAAAAAATGTTCTAAATTGCTTTTTTTGTACAACTGAGGTGTCTAATATTTTGAAATTTGACAGCATATTTTCTTAATAGACGCAAATGCTTTCTAAAAACCGTCAAAAGAAAATTCCAAATTTAAAAGGATGGAGTAAAAAAAAACAATCTAAAAACGTTCTCAAATCATAATTTTAAAGCATTTTATGATATACCATACCATTAAAAAAATTAAATTTTGTAAATTGGTGGTGATGGAATCTGTTCAAACATAAGCTAAACATTCTAAATTACGATTCTGTGATACAAAAGAGGCTAGAAAATTTAAATATGACATGGTAGTTACTTTTAAATTAGAGCTGTCCTCTACATCGTTAAAAATCTGCTGCATTTTCTCTTATTTGCACTTCGCCGCTTGTAAAGAAAACGGCTATTACATAGTACTATGGAGCATTCTCATTGGTCGGAATAGAACTGGAGCTAAAATAAGCTGGACTTGAATGAAATGGATTTTTAAGTTCAGTAATATGCAAATGATGAGTTTTTTTTTTATATTCTTGCATGATTTTTTTGTAAGATATCAGGGGATATTTTACTGAAATTATAGTTTTATTTTACAATATTAGCAACAGATGATGCTACAAGAACATGCAGTGTTGAAATCAGACACTTTTCTCCGGGAGGGATTTTTGTAACTCTGGGGAGGCGGGCATTGTAGAATTCCGGGGGGGGAATGCACTTTGACCATTAGAAACACAAAATCTCAAATTCTCACGGAGAGGGGGGAGCATCCCATTACTCTATGGGATGTCCCCTCGGGCCATCCCTGAAATCAACACTGAGCAAATGTCATTAAATTGAGGCCCGATTTTTGCCAGTTCAGTTCTCCCAGTATTAATGTGAAAGAAGGTTTTAATATATGGATCAGTTTTCCATCATTTGTGGAAGATTGTTCTATAGCACTCATTCCATATACTTAACCTCCTTCTTTCACATTGACACTGACCGAAGACAATGAACAAAAATTTTGCCCCAATTTAGCACCTATTGCTTGCATCGCCAACTATCGTTACTATTCTAAACTACTATCAAGAATCGGAGTAAAAATACTCATAACATTTTACATAACCCTCCTGAAAATATTTTTAAATAGCTGTGATCCAGGGCCGTAGCCAAGGGGGCGCTATGGGCGGCTCAGCCCCCCCTAAAATATTTTGAGCCCCCCCTCCCCTGGAAAAGATTCCAAAGTCACCAAATGAATTTCTGTTCCGAAAATCCAAATGAAATTTTGTTCAACAATCTAATTTAGTTTTGAGAACCTTTCACAGTTTTGCGGAATTACTAAATTGTATCTAAAATAAGTGTTTCTGCACTCCCTTCATCCTATTTGTACGTATGAAACTGACATGAAGTTTAATTTTTCACCAGTTATGCACTCAAAATTTTCATCGTCATATTCTTCTCTTAGCATAAAATGAAATTATTACAACAGTACATAGCATAAGTACATTGTACTTTCAATGTGAATGTGCACTAATTTATCTTTCTGCGTCAGAGAGAGAGAGAGAGAAATTATGAGCCCCTTCTACATTCTTCTGAGCCCCCCCCCTACATTCTCTTGAGCCCCTCCTATTGTTCACTTCTAGCTACGGCCCTGCTGTGACCATTTGTGTGTTAGTGAATTTTAAAATCAGCCAGTCCATTTTAGGATACCCGATATAAATAATAGCTATGGCATTGGTGGCAGAATGAAGCAATTAAAAAATTAAAGTTGCCTTTAATATGTAGATTAGAAGTTTTTCTATGCTGATAGTTACAATTTCAAACAGTTTCAATATACTTAAACAAATTATTGACGCGACCTTGTATAAAAAGCTAAAAATAGGCTTGAATCCAACTTGCCTTCTGCAATTAAAATTACTCATAAAGCACACTTACTTTCGTTCATATTTTATTTTCAGATTACATTCAAAACTCATGAGTACAGCAAAATAGAAATATTAATGACTATTTAAGCAATTATATACATAAACATTACGTAAACACAAGACTTAGGAAATTACATTCAAATGAAAATCCAGCAAGAAAATCAATTTAGAATGAAAGATAGGGATGATTTAAAAAAAAAATCATAATTTTAAAGCTCAACAAAGAATATAACACAGTTTTTTAAAAACTCATCTCTGTAATTTGTTAAACCAAATTAACTTTCTAAAGCTTTTGTTAAATTAAATTTACAACAACAATATAAGTATGAAGAGTAACAAATAAGTAAGATGCGAGCCCAAAGTGGATTTGAGAGTGGAGAATTTGGAGGAGTGCACGTGTCGTAGTCGGTCCAATAATACTTTGCACTAGGGCTGGATTGGACATGGACGAAACGTTCAGCTTTTATTCCAGGACCAGCCTCGACTTGAAAATTTTGGCCAGTATAAATCTTTATGAAGAATGAAGTCCAGAGCATGGTCAAACTGGAGGAAAAAGAAGTCTGGTCCGATTTGAAAGACCGGGACCCGGACCAAGTTTAAAACAGAAAAGACATTACCAGCCCGATCCTTGTGGATTTAAGCAGGTGGGCTGCCCTGGGCTCGAGCTTCGCGCCCAGGACATATGAGGATCCATGTCTCTTTGCAAATATTTTAAAAGCACAATGGTGGCAGAGCCGTAACTAAGCGGATGGTAAAAAGGCTCAGTCCCCCTAAAATATTTTGAGCCTCCATGGAAAAGATTCCAAGGTCATTGAATGAATTTATGTTCCTAAAATCCAAATAAAATTTTGTTCAAAAATTTAATTTAGCTTTGACACCCTTTCGCAGCTTTGCAGAAAAAAATAAATTGTAACTAAAAAAAGTGTTTCAACATTCGCTTATCCTATTTGTACATATAAAACTAATATATGTTTAATATTGCAGTAGTTATACACTCGAATTTTTCATCATCCTATTCTTTCCTTAGCATAAAATTATGTCATTACAACAGTTTACTAAGAAGCATGGTACCTACAGTGTGAATAGGTACTCATTTATCTTTCTGCGTCAGAGAGAGAGAGAAAATATAAACCTCCCCCCTATTATTCACTTCTAGTTACGGTCCTGGGGGAGGCTCTCACTATACTTACAGTTGCCAATGGTTTGAGATTACTTTATTTGATATATATAAATAACATGTTTTGAATATAAAACAAATGTGACAAAGTTAGGCTAAATAATGAACAATAATTTTCAATTTTGTATTCCTAAACCTGCCTTAACTTTGTAATGAAGTATTGTATTGGTTCGCAAATTGTATCATTCGATTAAAAATTAAAAAAATATATAAGAAACAATACTACCCTTCATATTCTTAAAAGCTCCTTCCACCACTTCAATGAACTAAAAAATGCCCTCCAAAACATTGTAGAACAACCAGGGCCCGACTAAGACAGTGTGGGGCCCTGGGGCAAACATTTTTAGGGGGCCCCCTTCTATCTTAAAATTGTTCGTAAATTATACTCACGTGACTAAAACTGAAATTCATAACTATTGTATGTGTACATAAATTTCGTACCAAGTACTATTCACATCTATATACATAAAAGAAGAAGAAAGACAACTTTAAGAAATTATAAATTACATGAATATGAGGATAAATGTGAGACCTTAAGGAGGCATTGGGTTCGGAAACAAAGTGGTTAGGAGAAGAAAGAGCCTCAAAATTGAAAAAAAAAGAATTTTGGTCACTTTTGACCATTTTTTATCATTTGACACTGCTTTAACGAAAAACTTATCTGTCATTGGGGGGCCCCCTTAAGCCGGGGGACCCGGGGCAATTGCCCCTCATGCCCCTACTTAACTCAGACCCTGAGAACAACTGTATTTTGTGGGGACTCATAATATTTTCATTTCTAGTGCTAAAATGTATTTCTTCTCAAATTTTGATGAGTGGTCACCAATTGTTTAACTAGTAAGTCTGCAGATCATGAGCCTCAAAGTCAGCCCTGTAACCCATTGCATTTTAATCATATTTTACATAATATTCAACATCCTACAATCTGCATTCTATTTATTTTTTAATTACATAAAGATTTATGAGTATAAAAAATTCTCACCTTTTAATAGAAATAAATAACAAAACTAAATTTAAACTATTTTAATTCATATGTAATTTAGAAATCAAGTGGTTTTATAATTTTTGTTCCCGAAAAACAGTTTTTTTGGTCCTAAATGTAAGATATTTTCTAAATACACCCAATAAAATTGACAAAAAAATCACTTATCATCCTTAAACTGAACTTAAAACAAGTTACCAAAAAGAAAATTAAAAAAAGTATTACATTTAAGGGCATATAAACAATTTATAGACCCTTAATCGTAGCTACAGGAAAAATTGTTAACAGGGGCAATGATTAAGGAGTTAATAAACTGATCTACATGTTTTGTACGCATAATCAGTAACTTTATGCAGATCAGTATTGATTTAAAAAATAATTTCGCAAGAATTTAAAAAATGAACTTAGTAAAACAAAAATGACAAGATCACAAGTTTAATGAAAGCAGTTGTTCTAATAAAAAGCGTCATCTGCGAACATGAATTATTTTACCCATTTTTATTTATTTTTTTATTTATTTTAATCTCTTTTTATATTCTCACATTAGTTTATTAAAAAACACCTACATGCCTTTAAATGTACTTTTTTCACTTTCAGCATGATAAAATTTTAATTTCAATGCATACTAATCGACTTAATAACATTAACATATTAAAAACATCCTAAAATAGTCATCATTGGATACCTTTAAATACAATAATATATTGAATGCAATTATCATTCATCCTAGAGTCCACTGCTAATTGCCTAAATTGCACCAAGCTTGAATTATATTTTTTCAGTTTTCATTTTAATAGTAGTTACATTAAATTAAAAAGAAATAATGTTACTAAATTATTAAAACTTGATGCAAAGTTATATTTCAAGCCAGATTATTAAAGAATAACTAATCTATTACTTCCTCAAGTCACATTTTGTGCTAAATTTTTCAAAATCATGAATATTAATTGATTGATTTTTTATAGATAATGAAATGCAGTTGCTAGATAATTGAGTAAAGAAAAACAATGTATATATATATATATATATGTATATATATTATTTAAAATAAGTAAATTAATGTTTTATATCATTGGAAAATATATAAACATAATTCCACCAAAAATTATGCAAGTAAAAAAAATTCTCACAAATATATTTACAATATTTCACAATAAAAGGACACCTTTATTTGAATATTTTAAGATCCGTAATTTATTACTTAAATACATTAACCAAATGCATCTTACTCTTTCAATAAATGAAAATTTTAAAATAATCTATTGCTATAAATTAATTGTTATGATAAATTGCCATAAAAAAGCATTATGGTTCAAAATATAATATTCTTTCTATATTTTCAGAAATAAGGAACAAATAATTACAAAAATTATTAAATTAAATCCAGGTACCTCACCAACGTGCCTCTTTAATTTCAAGCCAATCATATACTTTTTGCAGCAGTTATCGCAGAACATACAAACGAACAGATGAAAAAAAAAATTGTGACTCCATTGTATGCTTTTACTGACATTTCAGAAAAAAACCACTATTTTTTCCTGTAATATTGTAAAAGTTTTTCACCAGTATGAATTCACACATGCTTTCTTAAATCACTATTTCGAGAGAATTTGTAGTTGCATATCTCACACACAAAAGTTTTTTCACCAGAGTGAATTAACAGATGACTGCTTAAATCACTCTTTCGAGAGAAATTATTGTTACATAAAAGGTTTCTCACCAGCATGATTTAACCTATGTTTTCGTAAACCACTTTTACGAGAGAACTTCTTGTTGCATATCTCACAATTAAAACTTTTTTCACCAGTATGAATTAAGAGATGTCTTTTTAAATCATCCTTTCGTGAGCATTTCTTGTTACATATCTCACAAGCAAAAGGTTTTTCACCAGTGTGAATTAATAGATGCCTCCTTAAAGTAGTCTTATCAGTGAATTTCTTGTTGCATATCTCACAGGCTAAAAGTTTGCCACCAGGATGAATCAACAGATGTCTGTTTAAATTACTTTTGTGAGTGAATTTCTTGTTGCATGTCTCACAAACAAAAGGTTTCTCAGAACTATGAATTAAGAGATGTTGGCTTAAATTATTCTTATGAGAGAATTTCTTGTTGCATATTTCACAGAAAAAGGGTTTCTCACCAGTGTGAATAAACAGATGACTGGTTAAATGGCTTTTTTGTGAGAATTTCGTGTTGCATAGCTCACATATAAAAGATTTCTCATCAGAATGAATTGACATGTGTCTGCTTAAACTAACCTTACGAGAGAATTTCTTGTTGCATATCTCACAGACCAAAGATTTTTCATCAGAGTGAGTTAAGAGATGCTCGCTTAAATGGCCTTTTTGAGAAAACTTTTTTTGGCATATCTCACATATAAAAGGTTTCACATCAGAATGAATTAACATGTGTCTGCTTAAATTATCCTTTTGAGAGAAACTCTTGTTGCACATCTCACACACAAAACATTTTTCCTTCTGTGAGCAAGAAGCTGTTTTTTCAAAAATGTTTTTTAAAGAAATATTTTGCTCCATATTTAAGATTTTAAAGATAGTTTTGATGTGTAGCTAACTTTATAACATCTGCAAGAAAGAGAAATACATTGATCACTTTTATGATTCATAAAAAATACTTTGTAAGAAAATAAATTATCATGAAAAATAATGTATTAATTTGAATTGAAGTAAAATTTTTATCATACTATCAAAAACTACAATAGAAGCATAAATATCTGATGCTTGGAAAACTAAAAGTGCATCAGGGGCATTTTATAAAGATATACTGATTAAACTATATTCAAAATTATAAATGTAAACTTAATACCTACCACCATAAAACAAATTTATCACAAAGAAAATATTAAACATTAAGTCGTTATAGTAAATATTATAAATTTAAAATAAAGCAAATTTAAGGATACAATTCTATAATTTAATATCATCAGTGGAAACAATGTTATACTTAAACAGAGTAGCAAATATCATCTATTTTTGCGGCAAGGACAGTGAAATGTACATATGTGTTCAGCTCGAAATTCATCCAAAATTGTTTATTTTGCAATCTGTTATAATATATTTTATATTATTACTTTAAGATTTATTGGTTGGTGATAATAAAATTATTTATTAGATTTTTTACCATGTTTAATGCATTGAATGTCACGTCAGTCACAGGTGACTGGCATTGAACTTTCCCTTTTTGGCAGCGTCAGTCACTGGTGTTTGACAACACAAAATATGATATAAAAATATGTAATTATTGAAAACTGATTTAACATTTACTTAACTTTTATTTATTAGATGATTATTTCATTAAATAATAGGCAACTAAGTCGAAAACTTCAGTGTCAGTCACCGGAAAATGTTGTGGCACTGAGCATGTTAAAGGCCTATGTAGTTGATAATAGCTAAATAAATGCATTTTCTCCTGCAGTTTCAAAATACAGCTCACTTGGAAATATATTTTTAGATCGGTCCATGATGATGTCTGGTCTGTATGATGAAATTTGTCAAGAGAAAACATCAAATTTAGTTATAATAAAGTCTAAGGTGAGTATAATAGTCATGACGGAACATAAGACGCAGGGTTGGTAAGTTTCTGTCAGGGCTGTTAAAACGAGTGGTTATAACCTGTTAAAATCAGCATAGTAGAAACGGTAACAAAAAATGACAGAAACTAGAAATCAATACTAATAAGAACTTTTATCTGCAATGATTTATAATTCACACATGTATTTGATATAAATAAAAAAAACTAAATTAAAAATTAAAAATAAAGATTATGAATGATATTAAACATAGTAAAAAGTTTCAAAATGATTATAGAAATACACTTCGTTTACAGAGGGGAGGCGGTGCCACTTACAATCACCCTCATCGAGATCACGGCCTAAATTCTAAAATTAGCTAAAACTTGATTTGCATATTAAAACTCAATCGGTCTGTGAAATCATATCTTGGTAAAATACACTCAGAAACCCGATTTTACCACCTGATTCGGAGATTAGCCATTGTGTACTGCATGCAAAGGTATAAAAATATGGAGGACAGACAGCAAGAAAACACAATGACAAATCTATTAATCAACGAATTAAATATTGGGTCTGGATGTGATTTCCACCAAGATAGGACATGACAGATCAATTGCATTTTAATATGCTTACCGAGTTTTAATAAATTCCAGATTTCCAGCCGTCGTCATCTTTATGAGGTGATTGTCTGTGCTGATGCCTCCCGGTTTATTACCTACTACTAATACTAATTATCTCTTACTTGAAAAACAGAGATTTTTAACATGGTAATCTGATGCTGCACAAGTTTAACTATTAACATTGTAGTTTACAATTGAATGTTTAATGTTAAAGAAATATAAACAATTCTATGATACTTTAAAAAATCACTTTTTGAATTATTTTTAACTAAATAAAGCAATCCAATAACTTAGAGAATATTTACTATACACAAATAGAAATGGTTCTTATGAAAATATATAAGTAAATAATAAAAAAACCCCAAAATAATAGAGAAAAAAATTTCAATGAAATATTTTGTACAGTTATTTTACAATATATTGAAAGAACAAAATTAATACTCATATTAATACTATTATTACTTTTTTTCACAGAGCATTCCATAGCATGGGAATAATTTTGCTAAGCTTTCTGAACCCAGACTGTTTCTTAACCTGTTCTGAATAAAAGAAACGTTTGAAAATATTTTTCCAAGACCAACATTACTGACTGGCAATGTGTTTTATTTAAAATAAGGACTGAATATAGTTTTCTATTTTGAATTTTAAACCGAGATTTTAAAATATTCTAATAACACAGGTCTGCAATGATTTGCCTCTTTGAAATCTGAGTAACGTTTTCTGTAGTTTCTGATGTGCTGATTACGAGAAAAATAATAAAAAAATTCCATCACGTCAGGATTTTTTGATATTGAATATTTAAGTTTTTACTGAAAAATGTCTGAGCGTCTACATTTTAAAACTTATAAAACGTCATTAAATTACTTCAGCTTAATTTTTATTGAATTTAATTAGTGTAAGGTGACATAGAAATTACTTCAAAACAGTAATTTGTTAATTACTACATAATAAGTATAAGTAATGCACATTGACCATGTTGAAAATGGATAATTTTGGCTTAATTTAGTAATGAGCTCATTAATACATAATGATTAGGTAATATAACCTAATTGTTATAAATATTAGTCGAAAAGGGTGTAATAAAGATAAACCAAAGGGTTTTTGTATAAGTACCCGCACTGATTTAGAAAATTAACAGTTGAAGTGCGCATCTTGCAACATAACCTTTAAAATGTCATCGCGAAGCTGTTTAAATTCTCCGAATTGTTTTTGTTATATTTGCGGGAAATTCATGGTGAAAAAACAACGAAACAGCATTACAGACTTTGTAAAAAATATTTACAAAAATTATTTTGGATACGTTTTAAGCCTGATTTAAGAAAATTAATGTCGGACGAAAAATTCGATGGAAAACTTAATGATATCGAGTTGCAAGCATGGCAGTCATTTAAAGAAGTGGTGAAAAACTTTTTGGGGAACAATAAAAGCTCCGACTATAAACAAATAGTGGCCAAAATGGTTACAAATTTTGGTGTAATGAGTTGTAATATGAGCATTAAACTTCATTTCTTAAATTCGCACATAGATTACTTCCCAGAAAATCTAGGAGCCGTTAGCGAAAAACAAGGCGAAAGATTCCACTAAGATTTGAAAGAGCTAGAAGTCCAGTATCAAGGAAGATGGAATACTAGCATGATGGCGGACTACTGCTCGTTGTTGAAGCGCGACGATCCAAACCGGAAATTTAAGCAAAAATCGTACAACCGAGGCTTCCAGGAAAAAAGGATCAGGTTCCACAAATAAAATTTACATGTAATTTAGATCAGTAATAAGTTATTATTATATTTTAGTTGTTTTTTATGTTAAAAGTAATGTACTTTTTTAAATATATATTTTTTATTTGAAAACTTGTGTTTTTTTCCCATTTTCTATCTGTATCTTTTTTGAAAAATCTGAAGGTGATGGAAAAAAACTAAGTACATATTCGTAATCAGCGCACCAAAATACCATAGAATCAGCTCTCAAATTCGAGAGAGGAAGTTATAACTCTCAATTTGCAGGCCTGTGTAATTGATCATATATAAAATTTCACAATCATATTATAACAAAGATTTTATTTACTACATCACTGTTTTTACCTAATACAAATTTATTTATTTTTAAATAAGCACTATCCATAATATTTTATTTGGTTTATTTATCCTATTTCACAATCATATTATAACAAAGATTTTATTTACTACATCACTGTTTTTACCTAAGACAAATTTATTTATTTTTAAATAAGCACTATCCATAATATTTTATTAGGTTTATTTATCCTGAATAAAATGTACTTAAGGAATTTATATCCCTAAAAAGTCTCAGATTATGTCCTAAATTGATTTTCTGAAATTTGTTGTCAGTTTCTGGCAGTTGAAACTGGTTATAACCACTTACTGCCAATCGTATGGCAGAAACCACTTTCTGCAGGTCAAACCCCAGCCCTGATAAAATAGGAGAAAATGCCATGCAAATATCACATAAATAGCATATTTTATTAAAAAAAATCGACCTATAAACATTTCAATAAAATATTTCAATTGATAAAAATTATCAAAACAGCAATATTTGAAGTAACTGTGTTGCTGTTATAATGTGTCATCTCCAAGCAGCCTAAAAATGACAGTTTAAAAGCAAGATTTTAAGATTCAGTCTGCAAATAAAGGTATAGATTTGGAATAATTAGAACTAAAGTGATTTAGAAGCATTTCAAGAGACATGCTGGTTTCAAATATCTTATGTTAAAATTCCCCCATATTTTGAAGCCAGTAACAAATTAATGACATTTTCAAAGATAATTCCTTTCACAACACTATTCTAATAAGCCTAACAATTAATTAAAGCAGATAACTAAGAACATTTTAATAGGAATCATATAAACATCTCAAATAAATTCATTTTTCTACAAAATAATAAATAAAAAATTAATTTACTAAATTTAGTGTAATTAGTCATAACACATTAACATAGTGCACATATATTACTTACCTTAGATATTTATAAAAGAGAAATATGCTATAATATTACACTTAAAGTATGTACATGATCAGGAAATTGAATGATGAGTTGTCATTACATGAGATTGAAAAAGCTCAATTATTTTAATCAAATTTCACTAAAATCAAAAAGGTAATTTATAAAAAACATGGAAACACAAATTTTGTTTTTAGTTTGGTACTTCTAGGTTATCCCGCCGACCAAATAATTATCGTCAAACTATAAGATTAAATGCCAATAATGGATGATTGTGAATGTCACTTTCAATGACATTAAATGCGATTCATGTGTTTAAAATGTAATTAAGTTATTTTTATTTCGGCTTTTTATTAATATTTTTATCAATATTCTACTAATTATTTGTTTTTTCGTTATTTAAAATAAAAATTATGTCAACATGTATAATTTGGCTATTAGTTTGGCAATTTGTATAATTTGGCGAAATTGGTCGATGGGATAACCTAGAAGTACCTTTATTTTAAAAATCTATATTTATTTTCTCATTGCCTTCATATCGTCTATTAATACTCTTAATTAGAATACTGCTTTATATTTTCAATTCTATTGTTAATTTCTTTAGTGGATAACTGTATAATCATTTTTATTTCTTACAAGATATATTTTCTTACTTTTTTTTTAGGGTTTCATCGAGTGTTAAATATATGTTTTTAAGACTATGAATGATTTCATCGAAACTTTAACACTCTTCATACATTTCCCATAAATGACTTTTAATTTTGTCCCATTTGAGTCATATTTCTTCATATCAAGGATTTTCTTTTTTACATGAGTGATTCAATGACTGTTTTCATAACAGCATTTATAGACTTACATTTGCCATTTTTTTTTCAGAAAGAGACGAACATTTTACATCATATTCCTCTGCTAGTGAGATTATTTACCAAGAAATAACAAAACTCCCAGGAATGGTCGTAATTTTGTAAGAAGGATTATAATAAATACCATCTTCACATTGTAAACAGAATTACAAGTCATGGAATCTACCTCTATCTAGGAGATTGACTATTTCCATATAAAACTAGAATATTTTTTTAGATTATTCTATAGAATATATATAAATATTTTTATAGGTTATTCTCTAGACATTTCTATTGAACTTCTAAAATTATTTCTATACCTTTCAGTTAAGCTAACTTAAAAATGGGCTGAAATTTTGTAGGATTCTACAAGTAATTTTTTGTTAGGGTAAGGTCAGAAGTAAAAATCTTAACAAGAACATGATAAATAGCATTAATCTTTTTAAGACTTTCCACCATTCTTTAAAAGTGTTTAGGGATTCTGTCTGTCTGCCCATGCTCATATACGCTTGTCTCCAGCAGGGATGTAGATGTAAAAATAACAGAGGATATACGCTCTAAGCAAAGGATATACGCTCAAGGCAGAGGGTATACCCTAAAGTGTGTATACTATACTTTCTTGGGAAACAGAGGGTATATGGTGTTCATTTAAAAAATCCAGAAGGTATATGGCATATACCCTCCACTACATCTCTGGTCTCCTGTTTTTTTTTTAATTAAAAAATTATATTTAGAATCTGAAATTATATAAAAGAATGAAATTCAGTGGATTTTAAATGAGTACTATATTTAGTGCAAGGTATATTTGTCTAAACAATTTTTCATGTAAGAAGTATATTTATTTTATTTATAAAAAGCCAGAGGTTGGCCATTATGCATGCTATAATCGCATACATTCTGATTGCCATGCAACTGATATAAATTATTGAGTTTACCATGCATATTCTGTATTAACAATGAAGTGTGTAATATTTATAGTTCATTTATAAGAGGACAATGAAAAAAATTTCATTACATTATACTCTATGAGGAAAAAATTATATGTGTTATACTTAATTAAGTTACACTAAAACAAATAATTTAAAATTAATCTGAATCACTGAGGTAGTATGCATAGAATTAAGTGTGTCTAGAAATATTCACTTATTTACAAAAATTTAAGTAAAATTCCAATTGATTAAAAATTTGATTTATAAATAAGAATGTGAATTACAAATTTCGGCTTATCAAATGTTTTTAAAATCGAGTTTTCATTACCAGGTGATCTCTATTTGTGAATCTGCATAAAAAAATGCTATAGTCTGCAAAGGATCTGGTTGTATCATGTATTTGTGGCACTGTAAAATGTTCATTTACAATGCAACCCATTTGATACAGTCAGATATTTTTGTAATTTTTGAAAATTTGATTTTCTAGATAAGACGAGTATAATATAATATGTACATTACCTATTTATACTACAAGTCTATTCAGAACTCAGTTGTCAGTTTCAACAAAGATAGTGAAATTTATAAAAATTTGAATAAAAACTCAGAGTTTGCCCCTCCTGGTCAACTCTAAGTATAATCCAACCATTCTGATACAGGGTTACCAGTAAAATTCATCATTTCCAGTCAAATTTTGTCCCGATATCTGCATGATTGTTTCATTGTTTAAATCTGTAAATTATATGTGGATTTCAGGGAGTCTACTGTATTAAAGAAGGAAATCAGCGATCATATGAAAAAAAAAATCATTTAAAAATATTTAAATTTAAACGATGAGATTGAAAACAATTTTCCATTAGATTGATAGCTGGTGTTTTCAAATGGGTGAGAGTCCAACTAAGTTCATATGTTCTTGCATGTAAGTTTCGATGAGCGGTATAAAGACACTTCATTATGCGATCCTTTATTAAAATATATTTAGTTTCAATTTAAAAGAATACAACTAAATTCAATTTATGCGCAACAAAATGATTTAAAATTAAATAAATAAAATAGTAATAAAAAAAAATACCAATTTGCTGTATTTAAATCGAAATTTGATAAATATTAAACTAAACTATTGAAAAATAAACAATAATAAGTGAAATTATCTGCTATAAAGAAAACGTTTTACTATTGCTTTAAATGATTCAATGATAAATCAGCAAAAGTGAAAGTTGCTGCACGTGAAATTTCGCGCAATCATTATCAAACAGCAAATTGCAGAGTTTTTAGTAGAAGAGTATCGAAAAAAAAAACCTAATTTATCATTAATCATTTTAGTAAAGAAGTTGGGTACAATAAATTCGTTTTAAAAATTACCTGACATTACAAACAAATGAAGAGACAAGACGCCACAGACTTTGTGCAAGACGCCAATAAAAGAATGATTTATGAATTAAATCATTAAAGTAGATCTTACATTCATAATTCTTAGTATTATTTATCAGTAAATCTGCTGCAATGGAAATATGGCTAGTATTTTTTGTCCTACTCGTAATACCAGACAGCGATTAAACAAGCTTTACCAAAAAAAAAAATCAAAGCTAATTTTTTTTTTAACTTTCCAAAATCAAATTGCATCCAATTTTTTAATCCGAAGACATATTTAAGTGCTAGACTAACGAATTTCGTGAAGGCTTCATATTTCTCTTTTATAAATAAATATTTCTTTTATTAATTAAAACTTACTTGAACATTTCTATTTGCATCAGTGTTAATTTTTTGATTGATTCATTATTTAAGAATGATTTCTTTAATCAAGAATCATTCATTGTGCTAGCGTCTGTAAAAATCAATTTACTGACTCATTTTCTTCACTAAAAGGAATTTATTCTAAGCTATGTTTTTTTAGATATTCTTCTACTGAAAATTCTAGAACTTGTGACTTGAATCATATTAAATATAATAATAAATAAGATATAACAAATAGTAACTCTCTGGACGTATAGTTTAATATTTTAGAATTTAAAGGTGTAATAAAATTAAAATTTACTTGTATTTAAAACAGGTAACATGGATTAAAATTTATGTAACTCTATATTTAAAACATGTATATTTATTTATTTAATTGATGTAAAATTCTTTATAAGTAATTAATATACCCTATAAAAACAATAAATTTGGCAAAGTATTCACTGTTTCATTCACCATTGTTTCATTCATACATAAACATTCATAAAAATTCATTAGGTTTATTTTTCACAGGTGTTTGTATAATTTGGCAATAAATGTCAATTTCTAAAGTCAGAATTGTGTTGACAGTGAATAGCTATATATATAAAAATGTGAAAGCGTCTATAATGGAAAAATATCACCTTTTTTTAAACCCCAATATAAATTATTAACATATAATAATTATTAAAATTTCATTAAATATATTTTTTATTGCATTTTATCAATTTAAAAATTAGCTGTGATTATTTTCTGTTTTATATGTACTTTATATTTTTTCATAGTTTTATTCTGGAATATAACCATTGCGTTTCATGTAGGCAGACATACCACATAACCTATAATTAAAATCTCAGTGACCAGAAACTGAAGTGTAGTGAATTAATTTTTTTCTTTTGTTTTATTCTAAAGTTGTGTTTGAGAAGTATGCAAATGAGAAAGAGGTGCGAGTGAAATATTCTTTTTAAATAAAGTGATGAAAAGAACCAGTGCCTTTCTAATAGTTGAGTAAAGTGTGTGTTTAATTCTTTACATTGTTAAATATGTTAAAATAATACTAACAATAAAATCTTGATTCAGTAATACTATAATTGACTCTGCTACAATTTTCTGTTTGTAAATTATATATTATCCTTACTATGCACATTTAATCAGCCATTATTACTTGGCCTTTACTTTAAATGATTTTTATAACTATCTTACTTTTTACATCTTAGTTTATTGCTTTACTGAATTATTTTATATTTTACTACATTGCAAGCATTCATTATAATTTTGATTATATTACAGTAGACTCCCTCATATCATTAACCCTGAAATACGCACATAATTTAAAGATATACACAATGAAACATTCCATTCAGATAAAGAGACAAAATTTGACTTTTTTAGTTTATATCAATTCCATATATATTTTAATTTGTTATTTTTGTTAATATGATTAAGTTCATGTTTTTTTTTTTTTTTTTTTTTTTTTCATGAAAGAAGAATAAATTTACTTTTTAAAAAACTTCAAGATATTGCTGATATCACTGGTGATCACAATCTTCTTACCAAATATATTTATACACTAATCAAGATATTTTTTTCTTTGGTTATTAAGTCAGGCTAAACTTAAAATAAAACTTTTTTATTTTATAATTTTGATGTGAATTAATAATGAATCTTTATAAAGCAAATTTCATATGAAAAATGCATCTTATCTTTATTATAAATATTTAGTCATATTAAAAATTATCTAAATGTTTCTTATTTTAGTTTATTACTTATATTAATATTTATTATATTTAAAGCTTTGATAATAGTGTCGATTTCATGGTTAATTATATTTAAGTTAGTTTAAAAAATGTAAACAAAGCAATGACCAGAAATCTGCAAAACCTCTAGTCTGAAGCTGTGCTGATTTGAGTGAGTCTACTCTATTATATTAAAATTACTGTTTTAAAAATGTAAACAAAGCAATGAGAAGAAATCTGCAAAATTCTAAAATCCACACAACCTCTGGCTCCAAAATGTGCAGATTTCAGTGAGTCTAGTGTATATGCAGTACACTCCCTCAAATCCGCACAGCTTGGGCCAGGATTCGTGTGGATTTCTCATCATTGCTTTGCTTACATTTTTTTAAACAGTAAGTTGAGTGTAATTAATAAAACAATCAAAATTATAATGAATGCTTACAATATAATAAAATATTAAAATAAGTAATAAACTATAATAATAAATATTCATATAACTTTTAAAGTGATTAAAATATTAAAAACAAAGGTCAAGCTAATAATCAATAATGTATGATTAAATATTCATTATAAACATGAAATGTAATTTTTCCTAAATTATTCTTTGAAATTTGCCTCATAAAGATGCAGTACTAATTTACATAAAAATCACAAAATAAGGAAGTTTTATTTCAGGTGGTACCTGACTACGTTCAGAGCGATTTTTTCCATAAAAGCAATTTAATTACTTTTTAAACTTGTTTTTACTAAGATTATGACTAGAAAATGTGAAAAAAGTAAAAAATATATTATTCATTGATAAAATTTTGATAAATGGAGGAATTTATCGCAAAATTTAATGAAATTTGCCCAAATTGCTCTAAAGAAAATTTTACTGTATGTATCTTAATTTCCTTTTTACACTTGATATTTATGACATTGGCGAAGGGAATGAACTAAAATCTAGGAGGTGCTTTAAGTATTTCACAACTTATAGCGTATCGCACCTGTTTACATGTAAATTTTCATAAACTTCATCAATGTCATTCCACAAAACATCCTTAAAACAAAAAATATTTATTCTAAATTTAAATCTTTAGTTCATTCCCTTCACAATAGTGTAAATAACATATATTTCAAATTTCATGGTGATATTCCTATAACTTTTTGAAAAATCATGTTTTGCGTATGGAATTTTCACTGAAAATTACATTTTCAAAAAATGCAATTAAAGTGTAGATTTATGTTTTTCAAGAATTTGCAGCAATGTACATCAGTAATAAATAAATTAGCCTTGAACCCGAAAATTAAGTATTGTCCATGGAGCATCTTATTTACATTTCTTATAATTATAAAAAATACTACCAAAACCTCATAATTTCTCCAAACACATGGTTCTATAAACAGCACTTCCGGTTTGAGTGATAATTGTTGAGTAGTTTAAAAACTGCTATAACTCTGGATCTATTTACCGTACAATAAAAACAAACACAGTTTTGGAAAGATAAAAAGTTGATCTTTATTAAAATAAAAAAAATGTTCTGACAATTTTGCTCCAAAATTGCATTTTCAACATAGTCGGATACATTTAGCCAGACTTTTTAACCAAAAAAGCTTGATTAATACATTAAATCAGTTTTGTAAGAAGATTGTGATTACAAACAATATTAGCAATATCTTGAATTAATTTGAGAAATAAATTTATTCTACCTTCATGAAAAAACATGAATTCAGTAATATTAACAAAAACTACAATGTATATGAAATACAAAAATTATAATATGTGTGAAATATATATAAAATTTAAAAAGTCAAATTTTGTCCCTATATCTGATCTGAATGTTACATTCGTTAATTATATGTAGATTTTAGAGAATTGCGGATTTTACGGTTCTGGATTTGAGGGAGTATACTATATAGATATACAAAGTGATCATAAAAAAACTTCCCCGATATATGTATTCCAAGTGAACTAACTGCTGAACCAATCAAAAGAATATTTCAAATTTACATACTTGAAGGTATATAATCAAGATCCTGATAATTTAAAACAATAGCACTCTCATAACTACAGCTACAATTAAAAAAATTTAAAATTTTTGAATAGAAAACCACTTTTTTTCCTGCATGTTCATCAACACATTCAAAAATCATAAATGGCTTTTGAATGATACACATATGACTATGATTGACAGTGTTACACCATGGCCCTGAATCCTAATCAACAGTTCCTATGTAATGTAATATTGAGAACTGTAAAACAAATTATCACATTTTTATTTTCACTATGTGTACACGGACAGAACTTAAAAACTCATTTAGAAACAAATCTTACAACATTACTCAGTTCATAAGTGAAAAAAAAATTGGCTGCTTAAAATCATTGATTAATAATATAAATAATCATTGATAATATAATTGATCTTAATTAATCCTTAGCAATAAGTCTATTTTGAAAGTCTTTTATGCCACCAATATTCATCGGATGTGTATCATGCCATTGCGATTTATAGTTTCACAATGAGCTGATGAATTTACACATGAAAAATTGGATATTGCCATTCGAAATTTTTGAAAGTTTTTCACTTTAACTTTAACCGTGAAAGAACCATAGTTTTAAATTATCATGATCTCAAGCAATTTACATGTTTTTTACTTTCTTTATTCATATTTTGAAATGAAACTATTTCAATCATGTATAAGCACACAGGTGTATTTTAGCACAATGAAAAATCTTTTCACTAAAAATATCAGTTGTATTAGTGCTGAGAGGCACAATACAGTATTTAAAATATGGCTTTGTGTTCTCAGTCATAATAATTTCAGAAACAGCAATATTTAAAAGAAAAATTGAAAAGCAAGGCACTTGAACAATAACTATGTTGTTTGTTATCATTGAACTCTGATGGCAGAAGTAATACACAGTGCTTTCGAGATACAGTAAATAGTGTTATATTAAAACAATCATAAATCAATAATAAAAGCTCAAGATTAAAAAAATGCATACACCGAACATCTTTCATATTTTTTCATGTTCTATTGTATCGTGATAAAGTTGAAAAACGTGCAAATTCTCCATTACGAAATGGAATCTGATGCACTTTTTGTTCTCGAAGCATCAGATAATTAGGTTTCTATTGTGGTTTTTAATAATATGATAGAAATATTATTTCAATTCATTTTAATACATTGATTTTAATTTTTCATGATAAATTAATTTTTCTTATACTGTTTTTTCATGAATTGTAAAAAGTGATTAATTTATTTTTATTTATTGCAGATGGATAAAGCAGTAAAGTTAGAAATTCATCAGATTAATTAAAACTATCTTTAAAGTCCGAAATATGCAGCAAGATATTTCTTTACAAAGCAGTTTTGGAACAACAGCTTCTAGTTCACAGCTGGAAAAATGTTTTGTGTGTGAGATATGCAATAAGAGTTTCTCTCGAAAGGGTCAATTAGGCAAACACTTGTTAATTCATTCTGGTGAGAAATCTTTTGTATGTGAAATATGCAACAAGCAATTTTCACAAAAAAACAATTTAAGCCAGCATCTGATAATTCATAGTGGTGAGAAATCTTTTGTATGTGAAATATGCAACAAAAAATTCTCTCATAAAAGTTATTTAAGCCAACATCTCTTAATCCATACTGGTAAAAAACCTTTTGTTTGTGAGATATGCAGTAAAAAATTTTCTCAAAAGAGTAATTTAAGCAGGCATCTTTTAACTCATACTGGTGAGCAACCTTTTATATGTGATATATGCAACGAGAAATTCTCCGATAAAAGTGATTTAAGCAGACATTTGTTAATTCATACTGGTAAGAAACCTTTTTGGTGTGACATATGCAACAAGAATTTCTCTCAAAAGAAAAATTTAAGCACACATAAGTTAATTCATTTGGGTGAGAAACCTTTTCCGTGTGAGACATGCAATAAAAAATTCACCCAGAAGAGTCATTTAACCAGTCATCTGTTAACTCATACTTATGAGAAACTTTTTGTATGTGAGATATGCAACAAGAAATATAAATTTAAGAGTAATTTAACCAGACATCTTTTAATTCATACTGTTGAGAAATCTTTTTATTGTAAGATATGCAACAAGAATTTCTCTTTTAAATGTGATTTACGCAAACATGAGTTAATTCATACTGGTGAGTAATTATGAGAGATGTGCAACAAGAAATTTTCTCGAAAGCTAACTTTAAACACGCATCCGATAAATCGTAGTGATAAACAGTATGTTCTTGCAACTTTTTCCATATTGACCTTAATGTTGCTTAACACTTTTGACTATCCCTGTAAATGAACTTTATATACTGATTGTGCGGTCTTCAGTGCAGACTTCATTTCTTGCAGACTTCATTTTATATATTGATTGTGCGGTAGAAAATGGCAATAACATAATAAATTTTGAGGTAATTCGAGTCTATCTGCAAGAATTAGAGCATGGACATATAAACCAAAGTCATTAACACTTTCTAACTGTTTGAATATTAAAAAGAAGAACAAGAACAAAAATTCATACATCAAGCATAGACTATGAAACATAATCCAGTATGACTAGAATATTTTGTCAAAACTTTACTGTTTTATAATATAAAAAAATAGTGTTTTTTATGTCAGTAAAAACTTGCTGTGGAAAAATAAAATGTTTTTATATTCCGTCTGATCTCTCCCTTCTGCAATAACTACAAAAAGTATCTGACTAACTTGTAATTTATTAAGCATGTCGGATTTAGCTGTATAATATTTCCTAAATTTGGTTCAATGTTTCTGAAAATGCAGAGAGAATATTATATTTTGCAAAATAATGCTTTTCCTATGGCAATTCAGACGATTTTCAAATCTCCATTTGTTCAAGCAGAATGGTTCATTTGGTTAATGTATCTCAATAGTAAATTATGGTTGCTAAAATTTAAAAGTAGGGGTTTAAAATTATTTCTTTTACTTTAAAATGCTGTCAATGTATTTGTCAGATTTTTTTTAACTAATGTGTTTAATTTTTGGTGGAATTTTATATACGTTTTCCAATTATATAAAACATTTTTTTAATTAATTTATTTATTTGTCATGATATATAGCCCTTGAAAACAAGCCATGTACCCCAATCTCCAATTGTATTTGTAATTATTCGACTATTACTATTTCCATTTGATTGTGTTGTTTTAAGTTAGTTACATTGGGCTATTCTATATTCATTGTAGACGTTGATTTGTAGCATTACATAATATATATATATATATAGATATATATATATTGTTTTGTATTTCTAGCCTCAGTTACCTAGTAACTCCATTTCATAACCTATGAAGAATAAAATATTTAAATAATCGAGTTTGAAAAAATTAGCTCAAAATGTGGCTGGGGGAATTATAACATTTGGTAATCTTTAATAATCTGGTCTACAATACAGATTTGTACCAAATATACACTAAGTTAGTAATATTATCTTATTTTAATTTAATGTTAATGCTATTAAAAACCATCACAAAAATATCTTTTAGTGCCAGCTTGATATGATTTAGCCAATTAGCAGTGGATTCGGGAATGAATGATTAGCCAGTGTACGTAAAGACCTCCAAATATGCCTATTTTGGGGTGATTTTATTACGTTAATATTATCAAGTCAATAAGTATGTATTTAAATTAAAGTTTTAACAAGTTAAAAGTTTTTTAAAGAAGTACATTTAAATCATGTATCTGTTTTAAATAATCTAATCTGAGGATTGAAAAAATGGTTTAAAAAAGGATAAAATAATTTATGTTTACTTATGATGCTTCTTATTAGAGTGCCTGCTTTTGTTAAGCATGTGATCTTGTAAATCTTGTTTTACCAAACTCATTATCTATTTTTTCTGCGAAATTAATTGTTCGAATCAATACTGATTTGCATAAAATTACTCTTAATCCATACAAAACAAGCAGATCAGTTTATTAAACCCTTAACCCTGTGAGAGTGACGATTAACAGACTATAAGATATTGATATGCCCTTAGATGTATATATATTTTCACTTTTAGCTTGTTATAATTTTAAGTTTGAGGATAATATGTTATTTTCTTCGTTAACTTTATAGCATCTATTTCGGTAAGATCTTACATCTATCACCTTCAAAAAGTGTTTTCAGAAGAGAAAGATTATAAAACCGCTAGATTTTTATGAGTTAAATATAATAGATTCAGTTTAAGTAATATGGAATTATTGCTTTACGAAACTAAGTTTATTTAATTTAATACCATGTAAAAAAAAAAAAAAATACATATATAGCTGGAATGTGCTTGAAAGCTGCAAAGTGTTTTTTAGCACTTTCCAACAAAGTTGAAAAGTGCTTATGCATTCGGTTTGTCTGTCCGTCTGTCCGTCTGTCCGCGCTCTAACTCCCGTAAATATACTCGGATTGCTATGAAATTTTTATACGTTATTGAGTGAAGTTCCCCATTACATTACGGCCTATGGGGAAAAATCGCTACTATACTCGGATTGCCATGAAATTTTAGGAAGTTATTGAGATTTACCCTAGCACGAACCCTACTGAAAATGAAGTATCTACCATGATTAGTTTATCTACAGGGCGAATCAAAAGTTTTCCATTACATTACGGCCCATGGGGAAAAATCGTGAATATACTCGGATTGCCATGAAATTTTAGGACGTTATTGACGTTTACCCTAGCACCAGTCCTATCGAAAATGAAGTTTTTACCATGATTAGTTTATCTACAGGGCGAATCAAAAGTTTCCTATTACATTACGGCCTATGGGGAAAATCGTTTCAAAGGAATTTTAAAGATGTTATACCCTGTCAAACATATTAAAATATGCATTCTATAAAATATAAGGTGAAAATGTAGCTATTATTCATTTACAGGGCCACACAAAAGAATTCCATTAGATAATGGTAAAAGGGGGAATTGTGTGTGACATATTTTAAATATATTAAGCTTTTTCATGTATAATAAAATTGATACATGTCACTGAAGCTTAATATAAATTATACGCTACTGTCTTGCATAATATGAAGTACATAGCATTTACAGGGCCATACAAAAGATTTCAAATAGTATATTCTTTCCGAAGTACCGTATATGTGTCCGATGATGGCTGATGGAGGGATGAAACGCATTTTAATTATGATATTCGCGTTTATATTTCGCTAAATATATGCACATTATATGGTGTGTATAAATGTTATAGTTGATATTCAGGGCTACCCAAAAGAGCTCACCAATGTTACTGAATATGAGCGTAAATTATTTAAACGTGGTTCTTAAATAAGCTATGCATTTTTACGCTGAGCTGCATTCAATTTACTGAGAAATGTTTGCAGAATATAGATAAAGGGATATACAGGGGCACGCAAAGAATTCGGTACAGGGACGCCTATGAATGATGATTTATGAGAATGTGATTTCAGTTGTTTTAAAAGTGTTTTAGTTTACAATAAATTTTAGCCTAATGCTGACGTGTAATAAAGGTACAATGTAAACTACAGGGCTGAACAAAAGTATTCAAGTATGTTTCCATCTAATAGTATGAATTGCCGAAAAAGAAATTTCAAGCTACTGGGTATTTTCTTGCTAAACTAAATTTTCCCATTATATGAACTGACATATGAAATACAGGGCTGTTCTAATGTACTGGAATACATATTTGGGTATATTTGGCTATACACTATTATTTCTCTAAATAACAAAGTTTTGTTAAAGATTTCATTAAGTGTTGGAAAGTGCTTCATAATCTATGCTTAACGCATGATTTTTCTTACTTGTTGTTTCATATTTTCAAAGATGCATGAAAACGTTTCGGCATGAAGTCATGCATTACTTAAACATTAGAATTATAAATATATTGTAACATGTCTATGTAACTATAAAAATTGTAAAAAATTAAATCTGAAGAAATTTTGTTAAATTATTTCTATGACGTAGTCTTATATAATGTAGTTTATCTATCACACTGATCCGAAGAACAACTTTTCTATGACATGTATCAGCAAAACAAACAACTTTTCATTTCAGGTTAAAGGGACGATAGAGTCGGTCAGCCAATCACAGCGCAGAATTCTTCCCATGTTCGTATCCATGCAAAGATTGTTAATATGCTTCCGGTTTACTTAAAAGGCAATTATATTAATGAAATATAGATGTTAATAGTTAATCTTATTTAAAAACATCTTAGTACTTTCAAACCTTTAATCAGGCTCTTCCTCAGAGAATATTTTCTTTATTTATACAAATACGTGATTCCGTTTTGAAAATGAACGAGACTCGTAGCTTGAAGATTGAATGAGTAGTAGTTTAGGTGAACGGTAAAAAAGAAACATTTAATTGTTGTACCATAAATTTTAATACTTCATTTTCTCAAAGTTTCAGATTTATTTTCAGGATATTAAACCATAACCTCGGTTTATTATACGATAGGAAATCATTATACACTTGATTGATTCATTACACAATTGATTGAAATCCTGACAATTTGAGGAAACGTATTAAAATTTATGGTACAACAATTAAATATTTCTTTTTTACCGTTCACCAATCTTCAAGCCACGAGTATCTTTCTTTTTTAAAACGGGATTGTGTATTTATATAAATAAAGAAAATATTTTCTGAGGAAAAGCTTGATTAAAGGCTTGAAAGTACTAAGATGTTTTTAAATAAAATTTTCTTTTAACATCTATATTTGATTATTTTAGTCGCCTTTTAAGTAAAACGTTACATTTTAAAGTTCATATTATATATTTTGTGTTAAAAGCAAGGGGAAATTTTCATTCCGTCATATATTTTTATATTTATTTACGTTTAAAAGAGTTAGTTACACAAAAACTTAATTATACGCCAAGTTCTGTTCTAATTAATGTTAAATTATTCTCGACTCAACTATAGATCTTTTTCCAATAAAAATTCATGCCTTAAATAGAACTGACAATGGCGAATAAAGTTAGTTAGTTGAAAATTTTAGAAATATGCATTTTAGTGAATACAGTAAAATCTCTAAATAACGGACACCTCGGGGACGCAGAAATTATCCGCTATTCGGAGGTGTTCGCTATTGGGAAAAACCTCAGAGACTCAAAAACAGCTAAGAAATGCTTGACATTTCATTAATTAACTTTTATATGTCCTAAAACTTCTGTTATATGATTAATCATAAATTAAAATTATTTTTTAAGCAATGGGACTGAAATAAAATTGTACACACCTTTATCCACTGTTTATTACATTCTTCTGAAAAAAAATCTGCTACAAATGTTAACTTTTGCTTGAGATTACATGTGATTTGTTTTTCAAAGTGACATTATTGGACATTATAGAGTTCCGGGCGGGGAGGGGGATTGTACTTTTTGACTGTTAGAAGCATAAAATCTCAAAATTTTCCTGGGGGGGATATTTTAATGCTCTGGAAGATGTCTCTCCTGGGAAACCCAGGAGGGCGCACAACACTGAACGTGGGAGTGGGGGGGATTTTCTCCAGCCCATTTATCTATGATCACAAAATTCCCTGATAAATTTAGTGGCTTTTTTACTTTTTTTTTCATTTTTTTTCCTTAAAAAATACTTTTTCAGCCTTTATCGCCGTAAATAGTGTCCGCTATTCGGAATGTCCATTATTCAGAGGTTAAACATAAAAAAATTTAGGTTTTGGGGGTGGGGATTGGAAAATTGTCCGTTAAATAGAGATGTCCGCTATTCGGGAGTGTCCGTTATGGAGGTTTTACTGTACTTGAAACGAAGTTTTATTTCGCATTTTTCTAAACAGCATGATAACACGTACAAACAGATACGATTCTTATTTGCTTTGTATTCCAGGATAAATTAATCTACCATCTATTGTGTAAATAATCCAGATTATGAAAATAACTCTTAATTTGGTCCTGAGTTTAGCTGTTATGGCGTGCGTCAGGACAGTTTGCTTTGAGATTGGGAAGCGACAGCACAGACAATCAATGCGTCATGTTAGCGGTTGAAATTCTAGAATTAATTAAAACTCGATTAGCATATTAAAATGCAATAGATCTGCAAATCATATATTGGAGGGAAATACCTGAAAACCTGATTTTAGCGGTTGACTTGTAAGTTTATTGTTCTATTTTCCTGCTCTCTGTCCTCCATGTTTTTATACTTTTGGGTGTAGGAAAACACAATAGTAAACCTGTGAATCACAAAAAAAACGGATTTTCTGGTGTTTTCTACCAAGATATGACTTTGCACACCGATCGCGTTTTAATATGCGAATCGAGTATTAACGGATTCTAGAATTTCAGCCGCGAATTTAATGAGGTGACTGTGAGTGCTGCGGCCTCCCGATCAGAGCCGTCCTCAGGGGTGTACGATATGTGCGGCCACAAGCCTCGCGCCCAGAGAGGCCTGTAGCCGCACCTGGTCACAAAATATTTTTTATTTATTAAAAAAGGAGGTATAATAGATAATCTTTCATATATATTTATGATTTTAATTAAGAAAAGATAGTGGTCTTGACATAAAATATAGCCTATTTTGATAGAGTGACTTTCATCATCAGGTTGCCACAATTACTTTTGAAATTGCTCCAGTACTTCCAGAAATTACCCTTACAAACACACAAACGAATGCTACTCCTTTATAATAGGTAAGCTATCGAAACTTGGTCCCCGGGTAACAGTATATAGGTTAAAAACCATTTTTTTATTCATAGTGTATATCAGATAACGTTGAGAGTCAGAAACGAAAGGGCCTCGCTAAATCCTTGCACTGTTCCTCGCTTTAAGCTGTCCTCCATAAAGACGGCTTTGCTCTCGATTTATTTATATTGATTGAATTTTGAAGTACTTTTATCCAGAACCACTTGACTATCCTGTCGATCAAAAATTATCACCAAAATATAGAAAAAAGGTTAATAATGGCTATCACATTCACTTGAAATTAAACCTGTTATACATATTTGTTACTTCATCAAGCGATTTTTAATTCGACATTTTATTTGTATCCTTACTAATGTGTTTGCTCTTTCGTTATTTAAAATAACTATTATGTCAACTTGTATAATTTGGTGATTAGTTTCACGATTTATATAATTGGTCGATGGGATAATCAAGTAGTACCATTTTTGTATCTTGACTGAAGCGATAAATCGACAGACATTACTCCATTTTTCACTGTTGGAATCAAATTTCTCTCTCTACATTGCAAGTATTGTTTCTATTTATTTTATTTTATTTATTTATTTTTGTAGGAGAGTAAAATAAATTGGGATAAAAAATGAAATAACGATAAATGACCTTTTCATCATTATGGAAAACCATAATTTTAGGGATTTCTAATTTCAAAATCTGTCTAATCTTCTGTAATTTGATACGCCGCCGGCGTCCAAAGTTCATTTCAAATATAAATAAAAGTTTCAACAATATACTCGATAAGTAGCGGATAGGGACAGCTTAATGCAACAATGGTAAAACTTTGACTGAGTAATGAAGTAGGGAAAAAAATAAAAAAATCCTTACATGATTTCGGCGAGTTGTTTTTTGGTATTGTTGTTAAAGTTATGTTATAGACTTAAACACTTAGAAAAGGTTATAATAAAAATATTATTTCTTCAATTTTATTTTTTAATGATGATTTTTATTGCTATTTTATAGAAATGTACAATGAAAGCATGTTATAATCTTTTTAATATTAGAATATTAATAATTATAATGCATTCTCTTCAAATATTAATGACATAATCCTAAACTAAACCAGACACTGGATTTTGGCGATTTTTGTGACAAGCATTCTCGAGCGAACTGAATTTTCAGAAACCTAAAAATTCTCTCGAATCAAAACGCGGAATTTTCGGTTGACAATTAAGGACGTGAGCAGTTCCAAAGATGATTCTTAAACGCTGCGCGCCTATTAAAACGAAACAACAACTACAACAAAAAATCATTGGGCACAAGAAACTCACTGTGCAGCAGGCTCTAAAATGGACGAAACTTGTCAATGCCGCGGTCACTAACGTATGTTTGAGCGCTGCGCGCCCATTTAAACAAACAACAACAACAACAAAAACAACACTGGATATACGAAAATTGCTGTGTAACAATCTCTAAAGTGCACGAAACTCGCTGGGCAGCAATCTCTAAAGTGCACGAAATTCGTCAATGCCGCAGTCACTAACATACGTATGAGCGCTGCGCGTCCATTTAAACAAAAAAAAACAGTGGATGCATGAAACTCGCTGTGCAGCAGTCTCTAAAGTGCATGAAACTCTCTGTGCAGCAATATCTAAAGTGCATGAAGCTCGTTAATTCCGCAGTCACTAACATACGTCTGAACACGCTCTAGTTTTTTTTAAACTAAAATAAAACATCACTGGATGCATGAAATTCGCTGTGCAGCAGTCTCTAAAGTGCATGAAACTCGTCAGTGCCGTGGTCAACGCGCTTATGAGAGCTGCGCGCCAATTTAAATAACAACAGAAAAAAAATTACAGGATGCATGCAACTCGTTGTGCCACAACGAAACTCGTCAAAGCTGCTGTCTCTAATGACACTAAAACCCAATGAAACAACTCTGGATGCACGAAAGTCGGATTGAAGAAATTTCTAAAATGAACAAAACTGGTTAATGGCGCGGTTACTAACGCCGGAATCAAACTATTAAAACATGCATATGTTTGTTCAAAACTACGCGATAAAATTTTGAAATATTTTTCTAATATTTATAAGGCATAAATATTATGCTAATTTTTAAATAAGGAAAAAAGTATATCTGATATAGGAATGCTCTACCTTATTAGCATTTCACATTATAATATTAAGAGTAATAAAACTAATAAAAAAAGAAAACATAAATGCACTATACAATGTAAAACACAGGGAAAAGTAACCGAAATGAACATCAATACCAAGAAAGCAACTCGCAAAAACCGGGTAGGGATTTTTTGATTTTTTCCCCCGCTTCGTTATGCAGTCTAAGTTTTAACATTGTTGCATTAAGCTGTTCCTATCCGCTACTTACTAGATACATTAATTGGTCATGGATATTTTTAACAAATTTTTAGATTTTGCGTTTTTAGAATCAATTTTTTTTTCATTTTTGTCAATTTTATAGATTTTTTTGTACATCATGGTTATCACGGACCCGAGCAACGCCGGGCGGGCCAGCTTGTAACAAATGTACTGCCGTTGACAATGTCAGCTATTTAATTCCCGTGTCTGTTTTATTTGTCTAAAATAATTTAAAAAAATATATCAATGACTTTGATGAGTAAAAATACAAAAGTTAATGTAGAATATTACTTATTATACAAAGAATTCCAGAAAAAATTTCATTTTTAGACTAACATACATAATAACGAATTCATGAATTCATTTTTTATTGTTACAGCTAGAATAAGCAATCATTTAAAAAGTATACAACAATCTGGTAAAAGAAAAAGTTATTGTTGCATGCACAGAAATTTTTAAACTAAACAATAAGTTTAACAAAGAGATATTATTCATTACATAATTCTTATTGCTAAATAATAACAATGAATTCAGGTCAAGTTACAACAATGATTACTTTACATCTTTCTCAATATACCAAAAATTCTGCTGTTGGTGATATTAAATAGTACAAAATTTCCAAAAGTTTTATTTTCGTAAATTAATAAAAATTTTCTTTTTCTTTTTCAAATAAACCTTAATTTAAACATGGCAGTAACAGGAAAATCAAGAAAAAAAATTCCAAAAACAAGTGGTACCTGCAGTAAAGGATCTTCTTTTTGCAAAGCAAATCCGAAAAAGAAGGAAAAGGCTGCAGAAGCTCTAAAAATCAGCGCCGACACGGTCATGGAATTGACTTCCAAATTCCTGTGTGAAGATCATGACTTTTCTCATTTCACAGGCTTGGAGGCTACGGAGATCATTTTCATTGTTCAAGCTTTGTTATTTATCAATTTGGAGGAAATGAACGAACACTCCAGGCAGGAAAATCAAAAGATGTGATGGCTATCGATTGGATAATATTACCAGTGGAATCATAGAGCAGTCACAATTTATACAGTTAAACAAAGAACAGCTCTCTTTGGTGTGTTTTGTAGCAGTTTCGCGAAAAAAGATTTTGTTACGGTTATTCAATATGACTATAGTTATTAATAAAAATATTTTGGCAGTTAGTTTTAAATAAACATATATATATGATATAGGACTTGCTATCCTTTACAATGACTTAAATGTTTTAACAGATGTAAATTTTTCCAAGAGGGTGAAAAAAGTCCGAGCCAGGATTCGAACCAGGGATGTATTGGCTGAAGCCGCCAATGCTCTACCAACTGAGACATCCCGGACGAATGCTGGAAGACTTTTTTACCCAAATGACCTCAACAGTAACATAATCTGGTCTGATGCTATAGATCAGCTCATCAGAATAAATCGAAGATCAATATTTAGAACTGCAGAAATCGCAGCATGCGAATCATTTTTTCACCCTCTTGAAAAAAATTACATCTGTTATAATTAATTTACCGACTGAATAATCGTTTTAAAATTAACTTAAGTGTTTTGTTTTGCTGTTTTTTTTTTCGTTATGTCATATGCTGTATTTTATGCTCTTTCACACTTATGCTGGTGTACAGAATTTCCCAAAAGCCTGTGTAGATTCTAAAAATTCCTAAAAATAATTGAAAACGGTTGTTTTTAAAATTTTATTTTGCACCGCAAGAATCGTAAATGTATAGGATTTATTGCGCGAAACAAATATAAAGTATTTCCTATTTATACCAGTACATTTTTATAACAAACTTTAGAACACTTACCTTGTGGTGTTATCCGTATTCTGATACGGCAACATGAAATATTTTTACTAATTTTAGAAATCTGAAACTCTTATGAGATTTTTTAAACTACTTTTATTTTGTCGTGAAATGTTTTATTTTCAACTTTTTAGATTAATATTTATAATACTCATAAAAAAAATCATAAAAAAAATAATTTTCAATTATGCTAATGCAGTCATTATAATATCTTATATATCCATTATAACTTGAAGGGGGGAGGAAATGCTTGTTTTTAATTTTATTTATAATAGAAAACAAAATTAAAAAAATTAAACGGATAAATTCTAGCATCTTAAAAAAATTAATAAAACTAAATTTAAGTTCAAATTCGCAACTGCTGAGTAGCACAATGCTTTTAAAAACAGGTTTGTGAGTCCTTTGTTTTCCAGAATCTATTTTCTGGAAAAAATGCTTCTAAAATAGTTCATAGAAGGCAGCAGTAAAGTAATGTGATTAGCGTGAGATGGCCTTTGAGTCGATAAATACAATCGTACTCTTAGATGATAAAAACATATCAGTTTACACTTCCGCTGTTATCTTTATGTGTTATAATTGGGTATCATATACATGTTTTATATGCAAATCTGAACAAACATTATTTATAGTGGAAGA
>CAXHSM010001189.1:165663-237000 GCA_964019185.1 Maratus speculifer | reverse complement strand
TTCCCCTTCAAGTTATAATGGATATATAAGTTATTATAATGACTGCATTAGCATAATTGAAAATTATTTTTTAATGATTTTTTTATGAGTATTATAAATATTAATCTAAAAAGTTGAAAATAAACCATTTCACGACAAAAAAAAGTAGTTTAAAGAATCTCATAAGAATTTCAGATTTCTAAAATTAATAAAAAATTTTCATGTTGCCGTATCAGAATACGGATAACACCACAAGCTAAGTTTATTATAAAAATGTACTGGTACAAATAGCAAGTACTTTATATTTGTTTCGCGCAATAAATCCTATACATTTACGATTCTTGGGGTGCAAAATAAAATTTAAAAAACATCCGTTTTCAATTATTTTTAGGAATTTTTAGAATCTACACAGGCTTTTGGGAAACTCTGTACACCAGCATCAGTGTGAAAGAGCATAAAATAAAGCATATGACATAACGAAAAAAAAAAACAGCAAAACAAAACATTTAAATTAATTTTAAACACGATTATTCAATCTGTAATTTAATTATAACAGATGTAAATTTTTCCAAGAGGGTGAAATAATTATTCTTATGCAGCTATGAAATATGATTCCGTATGCAGCGATTTCTGCAGTTCTAAATATTGACCTTCGATTTATTCTGTTGAGCTGATCCATAGTATCAGACCAGGTTCTGTTACCGTTGAGGTCATTTGGGTGAAATAGTCCTCCAGTGTTCGTGTCCGGGATGGCTCAGTTGGTAGAGCATTGGCGGTTTCAGCCAATACATCCCTGGTTCGAATCCTGGCTCGGACTTTTTTCACCCTCTTGGAAAAATTTACATCTGTTAAAACATTTAAGTCATTGTAAAGAATAGCAAGTCCTATATCATATATATAGATTTATTTAAAACTAACTGACAAAATATTTTTATTGATAACTATAGTCATATTAAATACCCATAACAAAATCTTTTTTCGCGAAACTGCTAAAAAACACACGAAAGAGAGCTGTTCTTTGTATAACTGTATATATTGTGACTGCTCTATGATTCCACTGGTAATATTATCCAATCGATTGACATCACACTTTTCGATTTTGCTCCTGGAGTGTTCTTTCATTTCCTCCAAATTAATAAATAACAGAGCTTGAACAATGAAAATAATCTCCACAGCCTCCAAACCCGTGAAATGAGAAAAGTCATGATCTTCACACAGGAATTTGGAAGTCAATTCCATGACCGTGTCGGACTGATTTTTAGAGTTTCTGCAGCCTTTTCCTTCTTTTTCGGATTTGCTTTGCAAAAAGAAAATCCTTTATCGCGCGCACTTCTTTTAGGAATTTTTTCCTGATTTTCTTGTTACTGCCATGTTAAAATAAATGTTTAATTTATAAAGAAATTTAAAATTTTTCCTGAAAATAAAACCCTTGAAAATTTTGTACTGTTTAATATCACCAACAGCAAGATTTTTTAAACTTTGAGAATGATGTAAAGTAATCATTGTTGTAACTTGACGTGACTGAATTCATCGTTATTATTTAGCAATAAGAATTATGCAATGAATAATATTTCTTTGTTAAACATATTGTTCAATTTAAAAATTTCTGTGTATAGAACAACAATAACTTTTTATTTTACCAGGTTGTTGCATATTTTTTAAAATCATAGCTTATTCTAGATTATCTAGCTATCTATGTTAGTCTAAATATGAAAAAAAAATCTGGAATTCTTTGTATAATAAGTAATATTCTACATTAACTTTTGTATTTTTACAGAGCAAAGTTATTGATCTTTTTTTTAATATTTTAATATAACAAATAAAAAGGAAAAAGGAATTTAAAATAAAAAGGAAACGGGAATAATATAGCTGACATTGTTAGCAGCAGTACATTTGTTACAAGCTGAGCCGCCCGGCGTTGCTCGGGTCCGTGATAACCATGATGTACAAAAAAATCTATAAAATTGACAAAAATGAAAAAAAAAATCGATTCTAAAAACGCAAAATCTCAAAACATATTAAAAATATCCATGACCAATTAACGTATCTTGTAAGTAGCGGATAGGGACAGCTTTATGCAACAATGTTAAAACTTAGACTGCATAACGGAATGGGGAAAAAATCAAAAAATCCCTACCTGGTTTTGGCGAGTTGTTTTCTTTGTATTGATGTTTAGTTCGGTTACTTTTTCTTGTGTTTTACATTGTATTGTGCATTTATGTTTTCTTTTTCTATTAATTTTATTACTCTTAATATTATAATGTGAAATGTTAATAAAGTAGAGCATTCCTATATCAGAAATACATTTTTCCTTATTTAAAAATTAGCATAATATTTATGCCTTATAAATATTAGAAAAATATTTCAAAATTTTATTGCGTATTTTTGAACAAACATATGCATGTTTTAATAGTTTTATTCCGCGTTAGTAACCGCTGCATTAACCAGTTTGTCCATTTTAGAAATTTCTTCAATGCGACTTTCGTGCATCCAGAGTTGTTTCTTTAGGGTTTAGTGTCGTTAGAGACAGCAGCTTTGACGAGTTTCGTTGTGGAACTACGAGTTGCGTGCATCGTGTAATGTTTTTATCTGTTGTTATTTAAATGGGCGCGCAGAGCTCACAAGCGCGTTGATCGCGGCACTGACGAGTTTCATGCACTTTAGAGACTGCTGCACAGCGAGTTTCATGCATCCAGTGATGTTTTATTTTAGTTTAAATAAAACTAGTGCGCGTTCATACGTACGTTAGTGAATGCGGAATTAACGAGATTCGTGCAATTTAGAGATTGCTGCACAGCGAGTTTCATGCACTTTAGAGACTGCTGCACAGCGAGTTTCATGCATACAATGATTTTATTTGTTTAAGTGGGCGCGCAGTGCTCATACGTATGTAAGTGACTGCGGCATTGACGAATTTCGTGCACTTTAAAGATTGCTGCACAGCGAGTTTCGTGCACTTAACAGATTGCTGCACAGCGAGTTTCGTGCACTTTGGAGATTGTTACACAGCAATTTTCGTATATCCAGTGATTTTTTTTTATTTAAATGGGCCCGCAGCGCTCATACATGCGTTAGTGACTGCGGCATTGATGAGTTTCGTCCATTTTAGAGCCTGCTGCACAGTCAGTTTCTTGTGTCCAATGACGTTTTTTTTGTCGTTGTTTCGTTTTAATAGGCGCGCAGCGTTTAGGAATCATCGTTGGAACTGTTTACGTCGTTAACTTTTTGCCGAAAATTCCGTCTTTTGATTCGGGAGAATTTTTAGGTTTCTGAAAATTCAGATCGCTCGAGAATGCTTGTCACAAAAATCGCCAAAATCCAGTGTCTGGTTTGGTTAAGGATTATGTCATTAATAGTTGAAGAGAATGCATTATAATTATTAATATTCTAATATTAAAAAGATTATAACATGCTTTCATTGTACATTTCTATAAAATAGCAATAAAAATCATCATAAAAATAAAATTGAAGAAATAATATTTTTATTATAACCTTTTCTAAGTGTTTAAGTCTATAACATCACTTTAATATCAATACCAAGAAAACAACTCGACGAAACCATGTAGGGATTTTTTGATTTTTTCCCCATTTCATTACTCACAAGGAAGGTCTCCATTGGGGGCATACTCAGAAATTTTTGAAAAAATTACGAATTAAACTACTCATGTAGGTAATAAAGGATCAGTGAAAATTAGCGGCGGAATTACATTATTAGATATGTAAAAAAATAAAATAGTTTGGAATAATTGGCTTGAAAAGCTGAAAGCGACGCAGGATTTGGCGAGCAGTGCATTTCCTCGCCAAAAGCAGACGATTTTAACGAATCTGAAAATTGATTTTAATTGACTTCACTGTTAAAAATCTGCAGCATTTACTGCAACGTCACTCCACTACTTTTATAGAATATCTCTCTTCTGACCAATGAGAATGCTCCATAGCACGGTGAATTGACCGTGTCATACACTCTTAAAAATCTGCTGCATTTTGTAGCAACGCACTCCACCGCTTGTATATAATATCTCTATTCCAACCAATGAGAAAGCTCCATTTCACGGCCAAGTAACCGTTTTCTATACAAGCAAGGGAGTGCGTTGCAACAAAATGCAGCAGATTTTTAACAGTGTATTTTTCAATTTGGAACAATTTTAATCAATTTAAATTGTGTTTTAAATGATAAAATATATTAATTTCATTTTGTTATAAATACATATAAACGTATATGACAAAATTACACTTAAAGTAAAGTAAAAATGAAAAACTAAAATTACTTAAACTAAACTTATTTAAATAAATTGAACATCGAAAGTTTTTTCTTTAAAAAGTATTCGAAGCGTAAAAGCGTATTTTTCAAAATTTCGTTTTTTCGCCAACCGGAGATAAATCGCCAAATAAACGAAATTTTTATTATTTTTTTACGGACGTTATAAGGAGGTTCCGCCGAAATTTTTTTATAAACATGTATAACTACATGAGAAGAACATTCTGTATTTTTTTTCAGATTTTTCTGAGTATGTCCGTATGGAGACCTTCCTTGTCAATCAAAGTTTTAACATTGTTGCATTAAGCTGTCCCTATCCGCTACTTATCTAGTATATGAACTTTGGACGCCGGCGGCGTATCAAATTACAGAAGATTAGACAGATTTTGGAATTAGAAATCCCTAAAATTATGGTTTTTCATAATGAAGAAAAGGTCATTTATCGTTATTTAATTTTTTATCCCAATTTATTTTACTCTCCTAGAAAAAAAATAAATAAATAAAATAAATAAAAACAATACTTTCAATGTAGAGAGAGAAATTTGATTCAACAGTGACAAATGGAGTAATATCTGTCGATTTATTACTTCAGTCTAGATACAAAAATGGTACTACTTGATTATCCCATCGACCAATTATATAAATCGTGAAACTAATCGCTAAATTATACAAGTTGACATAATAGTTATTTTAAATAACGAAAGAGCAAACACATTAGTAAGAATACAAATAAAATGTCGAATTAAAAATCGCTTGATGAAGTAACAAATACGTATAACAAGTTTAATGCCAAGCGAATGTGATAGCCATTATTAACCTTTTTCCTATATTTTGGTGATAATTTTTGATCGACAGGATAGTCAAGTGGTTCTGGATAAAAGTACTTCAAAATTCAATCAATATAAATAGATCGTGAGCAAAGCCGTCTTTACGGAGGACAGCTTAAAGCGAGGCACAGTGCAAGGATTTAGCGAGACCCTTTCTTTTCTGACTCTCAACGTTATCTGATATACACTATGAATAAAAAAATGGTTTTTAACCTATATACTGTGACCCGGTGACCAAGTTTCGATCCCTTACCTATTATAAAGGAATAGCATTTGTTGTAAGGGTGTGTTTGTAAGGGTAATTTCTGGAAGTACTGGACTAATTTCAAAAGTAATTGTGGCAATCTGATGATGAAAGTCACTCTATCAACATAGGCTATATTTTATGTCAAGACCACTATCTTTTCTAAATTAAAATCATAAATTTTATTAAATTATTAAAGATTATTAAATCATAATTATTAAAGATCATCTATTAACGTATTTACTCGTGTATAAGGCGCACTTTTTTCCCAAAAAATTAGGGCAAAACTCCTAGGTGCGCCTTATACACGGAATATTTTTTTACTATTGGATGCAGTCGAACGATATACATGTGAAACAATAAATTATTCTAAGAAGATATTAAAGCTCGGAAAATGTTACTTAATTAAAGTATTACTGCATATTTATTTCATTCCTTGCAGTTTTTTATACAACAGAGCTAATGGCATTGTCTAAACCATAGGTTCCCAACGGGGGCGATACCGCCCCCCAGTGGGCGCTGCAGCCTTCCAGGGGGGCGGTAGCGAGTCTAGAGAAAAATGGGGGGCGTTAAGACTGTCGAGGGGGGCGGTCATGGCATACCTACTTATTTAGAAACTAATATAATGAAAACAGTTGATCTCCTCAACATTTCCCAGTCCGAGACAAAAACATTAACTACACCTTTAAATGGAAATCTATAACAGACGAACCTAAATCTTAGGGGAGGGGTTAATTGAATTTATTTTACTAATGGCAAAAAATTCTCTCGAAGAAGGGCTATGACTCGAATTAAAAATCCGTATGTATTCAAAAATTGTGGAGTAAAAAATTCGTGGTAATTGGCGGCTAAAAGTTTTAAACACAGTTTTTTTTTTTTTTTTTTTTTTTTTTTTTTTTTTTAAACCTGTATTTCGAAAAATCTGAAAGTATGACGATAGATGCCTCAACAAATATTTTTAAACGAACCCGTGATTTGAATCAGTTCAAGAAATTTGTTTACCTTAGTGAAAGTGATAAAAATCGTTATATCTATAAATTTGTTCATAAGTAAATTTATTTAAACTTATATAGGTAAAAATTTTATGTTTAAAAATATCTTAATCGAAGAAGAAATGCTTGCAGTTCAGTACTGAGCATTTGAAATATGGATTTAAGCACTCTCCTACAAACCAATCGTTATCTATGTGCATAATTTGCCAAGATTTTTTTTCAAATGAAGCCATAAAGCCTTCTGGCTACAAAAGAATTTGAATAAATGTGTGCTGATAGAAAAGACAAAGATATGTCCTATTTTTACTTTCTTCTATCTTTACAAGAAGAAAGTATTAGATTCGTGTAAATTTTCAAATTCCGGATTTTGATGGATTTACACATTTTAGGAGTTAGAGATTCCAGAAACATGATTTACAAAATGGCTGTCTGTTAGCCTATTTGTATATGACATAAATTTTATAGGCACTCTATCTCAACAACTAATGCTCGGAATTTGTAAAAAATTCATATTCTGGTATTCTCTGTTATAAATTGATGCTGATTAGCTTTTGGTGTAAATCACTCAACAGGTGGCGGTATTATGCTGCTTTTTTTTCACGATTTCCGCAATGGCTTTATCTCAAGAACTATTGCATAGATTTTCACCAAACTTCTGACTTGATTATTCCTTGATATGAATAGATGCTGTTTACATTTTGTTGAAAAGCGCCCAACAGTTGGCGCTGTTATGCTATCTTTTTCACGATTTCAGCAACAGCTGTATCTCTAGAATTAATGCTCGGATTTTTATCAAACTTTGGCACAGTCGGCGAGAAATTAATCTTGCCTGTAGTCACAGAAATAATAAAAACTGATCTTCATCATAAGAAACCGCCTGATATCAATAGAAAAAAATCCTGAGTAATAATTCGGTACAGAGAAATAGATGGCTAAAAGCATTGAAATATCATTATGTTGTTACTTAAAGACCTACAAATTTCCCATTCAACTCCATGGATCAGAATTACAAAATAACAAAAATTCATAAAAGAAAAAAATTCAAGAGCCGTTATTTGCTAAAAATTTAGAAACTGATACAAAGCGAGAATCGATATTTAATACCACGAAGTTGGTCCAAGAGAAAAAAATTCTTTATCATAATATTTTGTAACTTGCTACCGATGTTACTCGAACAAGCGATGAGACATTAGGAGGGTTTCATTAATGTATTTTAAACAAGAATTACTAAATGTACTCTCTGTACATTCCGTTACACATCATCAGCAATTGGTTTAAAAAAATTGGAATCACCTGTATATGTCGCTTCATTACATTATTAGAGCAGTCAAAAGGAATAGAAGCAATTTATGAATGACGGGATATTTTGCCAATTTTATAGTGAAAATCACTTCACAACAAAGTGAAACAATTGTTTTACTTTGTAGTGCAGTTGTCACTATCACGTTGTATTAGACTTGTAAATGAATCTAGCGGGTTGCAGCTGCATACAGAAGTTCGTTGTCTCTAAAAAGGTATTTTTCTGAATCGTTTTTTCGATATATTTCATTTAGTATTACACTTCAGGTAAAAACAGAGGTGTTAAAATACGCTAAAACCTGATTGCATTAAAAAATGACATCGATTATGCCATTTGACAGACCTGTTTAGAATCTTTAATTAAATAAATTTAAATATTTTAAATATTTATAATAAGGCATCAGATGATTGCAAGATGATGAGTTGAATTTAATTAAAACAAACAAACCCCTCATAGCTGCTTCTGTAGGTAAACTTCTTTTTCTCAAAGGAAATATTAGTAGAAGAGAATACAGCCAAATTACCACATTTTTCGCAGTCTGTGAAAACAAAAATATTTATTTACCCACTGTCAACACTTGGACGTTCTTTGTGACGTTTTCTCAGAGCCATTCCAAGATATTTATACATGATTAAGCTGAATTGGTTTTTAGATCCTTCGCAAATACAGCTACAGAAGTATCATCATATTTGGAGGAGGAAATCATGGAACTCGTAGCAAATGAGAACTATAAATAAAATTCCGAAATGGATACCAAGAGTTCTAACTTCAAAACCTACAGTTCTCTAATCTGGATTGTGAGGCAGAGTACATAAAATTTTAATTGCTTTCCTTTCATCAAATTTGGCTGAATGTGGGTTCCATGCAGAAGCTAATTTACTATTTAAGAAAAGGAACATGTTTCTTTGAACCTGACAATTTGGGACAACCTGACAATTGGAATCCGATGTGAAAGAACTGTTAAAACTCCAATAGCATCAACTACTTCACTATTTCTTTAATTCTTATTGATTTTGTGATTATTTTTCAAATTTTATTTAAAAAAATTTCTACATTTGATGGTCGTTTTAATTAACTTCTATTTTTATTAAATACATTCTACACTGACAGACAGACAAAATATAGATAATATGCAATAATATTTTAACATTTTGTATAATTAACTATTATGAAAGGGGGGGGGGGGCGTTGGCATTTTTTTTATTGTAAAGGGGGCGGTGGACCAGAAAAGGTTGGGAACCTATGGTCTAAACGCTAATTAGCAATTCTCTTTACCGTCACTTATTCCTATTTCTCATCATTCTCTTACAACCCGAAATCTAAAAATGCATTTTCATCTTATTTTCTGGTCTGGTGTAATGTTTGTTTCGACTTTTTTTTACTGAAATTCATTTGGTCATTCTTCATTAGCGTATCAAATTTATGGTGCGCCTTATATACGAGATTTTAAGGAATCGCCATTTTTACTTGAAAAGTAGAGGTGCGCCTTTTACACGCGTGCGCCCAATACACGAGTAAATACAGTATAACTTATTTTTATTAAAGAAAAAATATTTTGTGTCCACACGTGAAGCCTCTCTGAGCTCGAGGTCCTGTGCAGCTGCACCTGTCGTACATCCCTAAAGACGGCTCTGATCGGGAGGTGGCAGCCCTAAAATTAGTTAATACTCGATTCGCATATTAAAACGCGATCGGGCTAAAAAGTCATATCTTCGTGGAAAACACCAACAGAAAATCCGATTTTAGCTGTGATTCACAGGTTTACTATTGTGTTTTCCTACACTCAAATGTATGAAAATATGGAGGACAGAGAGCAGGAATAAAGAATAATAAACTTACGAGTCAACCACTAAATTCTGGTTTTCAGGTATTTCCCTCCAATATATGACTTTGCAGACCTAGTGCATTTTAATATGCTAATCGAAATATACTTAATTCTAGAATTTCAACCGCTAACACGATGAATTGCTTGTCTGCGCTGTCGCTTCCCAGTCTCAAAGCAAACTGTCCTGATGCACACTATAACAGCTAAACTTAGGACCAAATTAAGAGTTATTTTCACAATCTGGATTATTTACACAATAGATGGTAGATTAATTTATCCTGGAATACAAAGCAAATAAGAATCGTATCTGTTTGTACGTGTTATCATGCTGTTTAGAAAAATGCGGAATAAATCTTCGTTTCAAGTACAGTAAAACCTCTATAACGGACACTCCCGAATAGCGGACATCTCTATTTAACGGACAATTTTCCAATCCCCACCCCCAAAACCTAAATTTTTGTATGTTTAATCTCTGAATAATGGACATTCCGAATAGCAGACACTATTTACGGCGATAAAGGCTGAAAAAGTATTTTTTTAAGGAGAAAAAAATGAAAAAAAAGTAAAAAGGCCACTAAATTTATCAGGGAATTTTGTGATCACAGATAAATGGGCTGGAGAAAATCCCCCCCCCACTCCCACGTTCAGTGTTATGCGCCCTCCTGGGTTGCCCAGGCGGGACATCTTCCAGAACCCCCCCCCCCCCAGGAAAATTTTCAGATTTTATGCTTCTAACAGTCAAAAAGTACAATCCCCCTCCCAGAAACGGATTAACTACCACCCGGGCCCCTAGGCTTGACTTTCTGAGGGCCCCCTTTCACTCCTTCAAAGTGGTATATACTGGACAAATTAAAACACATGCTTCCTTCATTAACTCATAAATCATTGGTGATTAAAATATAAAAGATTACGACAAAGAATTTCGCACATCTTTTATCTTTTGTATTAATGTCCGACCAGTGTAAAAGAATATTTTCTTGTTCTTTATATAAGGGAAATTTTAGCACCAGGCCCTTTTTTCTTCTGGGCCCCTAGGCTTCAGCCTACTCAGCCTAATGGGTAATCCGCCTCTGCCCCCTCCCCGCCCAGAACTCTATAATGTCCAATAACGTCACTTTGAAAAATAAATCACATGTAATCTCAAGCAAAAGTTAATATTTGTAGCAGACTTTTTTTCAGAAGAATGTAATAAACAGTGGATAAAGATGTGTACAATTTTATTTCAGTCCCATTGCTTAAAAAAATAATTTTAATTTATGATTAATCATATAACAGAGGTTTTAGGACATATAAAAGTTAATTAATAAAATGTTAAGCATTTCTTAGCAGTTTTTGAATCTCTGAGGTTTTCCCAATAGCGGACACCTCCAAATAGCGGACAATTTCTGCGTCACCGAGGTGTCCGTTATTTACAGGTTTTACTGTATTCACTAAAATGCATATTTCTAAGATTTTCAACTAACTAACTTTATTCGCCATTGTCAGTTCTATTCAAGGCATGAATTTTTATTGGAAAAAGATCTATAGTTGAGTCGAGAATAATTTGACACTAATTGGAACAGAACTTGGCGGATAGTTAAGTTTTTCTGTAATTAACTCTTTTAAATGTAAATAAATATAAAAATATATGACGGAATTAAATTTTCCCCATGCTTTTAACACACAATATATAATATGAACTTTAAAATGTTCCGGTTTACTTAAAAGGCGTTTAAAATAATCAAATAGAGATGTTAAAAGTTAATTTTATTTAAAAACATCTTAGTACTTTCAAGCCGTTAATCAAGCTTTTCCTCAGAAAATATTTTTTTTCTTTATATAAATACATAATCCCGTTTTAAAAAAGAAAGATACTCGTGGCTTGAAGATTGGTGAACGGTAAAAAAGAAATATTTAATTGTTGTACCATAAATTTTAATACGTTTCCTCAAATTGTCAGGATTTCAATCAATTGTGTAATGTATCAATCAAGTGTATAATGATTTCCTACCGTATAATATACCGAGGTTATGGTTTAATATCCTGAAAATAAATCTGAAACTTTGAGAAAATGAAGCATTAAAATTTTTGGTACAACAATTAAATATTTCTTTTTTACCGTTCACCTAAACTACTACTCATTCAATCTTCAAGCTACGAGTCTCGTTCATTTTCAAAACGGAATCACGTATTTGTATAAATGAAGAAAATATTCTCTGAGGAAGAGCCTGGTTAAAGGCTTGAAAGTACTAAGATTTTTTAAATAAAATTAACTATTAACATCTCTATTTCATTATTTTAATCGCCTTTTATGTAAACCGGAAGCATATTAGCAACCTTTGCATGGATACGAACATGGGAAGAATTCTGCGCTGTGATTGGCTGACCGATTCTATCGTCCCTTTAACCTGAAATGAAAAGTTGTTTGTTTTGTTGATACTTGTTGCTGGACCCTGGTTCGAGTCCAGCTAGCGGCATGGGTGTCTGTGTTGTCCCTGTGAAAAATGTATGTACTGGATAATCTGTAATAAAGTGTTCTATATGGTTTCTTGTGATCATTGGAGGTTATGCCGGCGAATAGCTGTAGCGCCTACCTCAAAGCTATACAAATACAAATACAAATGATACTTGTTGTAGAAAAGTTGTCCTTCTGATCAGTGTGATAGATAAGACTACATTATGTAAGACTACGTCATAGAAATAATTTAACAAAATTTCTTCAGATTTAACTTTTTACAATTTTTATAGTTACATAGACATGTTACAATGTATTTATAATTCTAATGTTTAAGTAATGCATAATTTCATGCCGAAACGTTTTTCGTGCATCTTTAAAAATATGAAACAAAAAACACTTTGCAGCTTTCAAGCACATACCAGCTATATATATATATATATATATATATATAGCTGGTATATATACATGGTATTAAATTAAATAAACTTAGTTTCGTAAAGCAATAATTCCATATTGTTGCAGCTACATTGTAAAAATGGAAATAATGATTTTAAATGCTCATTTAAGTAAAGTTTGATTTCAGGAAATCATTCGATTTTCAGTCGTTTAATCGGACAATATTACGATGAAAAAAAATGAATAGCCGTCCTAAAATTGACATTTTTTTTCTTTAAAATTTTACATTTGTATAAATAAAAATCTTGTGATTAGAAATCTATCGTATCGGACATCATAAATCCATGCTGGTTTGTTCTCTATTTCCTGCACTACGGCGAAAAACGTGCTTGTGAAGCATGACATTACTCCATAACATTAGCCAATCACAGGGCAGGATTTATCCCCCATGTCCATATCCATGTAAAGATTGCTTATATGCAAACCGGAACATTTTAAAGTTCATATTATATATTCTTTTAAATGTTTAACATAATAAGTGGTCAGAATCAATTTTTAACGCTTACCGTCACAATAGAGTAGATTATGGATAGTTAGAAAAATTTTAATGGATGGAAGGAGGTATTTAATTTTCCACAAGATTAAGTCATTGTGCTTTATCTTTTTATTTGAGTTAACGGTTACATGATCGCAAATGGTCTACAACATGAAAATGCAGTGAAATCACGTCATTTAATTTTTTTTAAACAATTCAGATTTAAAAACATTCATTATTGTTTCATTGTCCTTTTAAATGTGAAGGTTAAACATACTTCTTTATCTGTAAATCATTCTGTACGATTTTACGTTATTTACTCTGCTAAAGACTCCCCTCCCCCCCCCCCCCAAAAAAAAAGTAGTAGTAAACCTGTTATAAGACTACATTTATTAAGAAATATAATGTAACATTCAATGAGATTATATTTAAATTACCAGAATCAAAATTGGGGGTGAACTGAGAAGCAAGGAATTCCAGAACTAGCAAATAAAGATGAACTATCTCAACATTATTTATATTTCATTAATCAAACTGTGCAATCACTGTAATGCTCTCTAAATTAATATGGTCAAATCATTGCAACATAATATTACAATGACGTTTACTTCGTTTTTAATTATGAGTAAGGTACAGCTGAAGGTCCCATATCGTTTAAAATACAAATTCCCTAAATCGTTTAATACAAGGTTCATTTGGAAATATTGACCAGCGCAGCAGGCCTAACATGCTAATAAGTATATAAAATTCTTAGAAGGTTTCAATAGAAGTAAATATCTAAACAAAAATATTTACTTAATCTGAGTCCATTATATTTAACTCGTATCTAATTTAAAAATCTAGTGGTTTTATAATCTTTTTTTCCTAAAAACACTTTTTGAAGGTGATAGATGTAAGACCTTACCGAAATAGATACTATAAAAATAACCATGCAAATCTCTTATTATCCTTAAACTTAAAATTATAACAAGCTAAAAGTGAATATATATATATATATATATATATTTAAGGGTATATAAATATCTTATAGTCCCTTAATCGTCACTCTCACAGGGTTAAGGGTTTAATAAACTGATCTGCTTGTTTTGTATGGATTAAGAGTAACTTTATACAAATCAATATTGATTAAAAAAATTAATTTCGTAGAAAAAATAAAAAATGAATTTGGTAAAACAAAAATTACAAGATCCCATGCCTAATGAAAGCAGGGAATATAATAAGAAGCATCATCTCTAAATATGAATTATTTTATCTTTTTTTAAGTATTTTTTATATTGTCAGATTACTTTATTTAATATATTTACATGCCTTTAAATGTACTTTTTTCACTTTTAGCTTGTTAAAATATTAATTTAAATACATACTACTCGACTTGATAACATTATCATAATAAAATCACCCCAAAATAGGCATATTTGGAGACCTTTACATACACTGGATAATTATACTCCCTGAGTCCACTGCCAATTGGATAAATCGTAACAAGCTGACACTATATGATATATCTTTGATGGTTTTTAATAGCATTAACATTAAATTTAAAAAAATAATCTTACTAACTTAGTTTAAATTTGATACAAAGCTGTAATGCGGACCATATTTTAATAATATGATCTGCATTACAGCTTTTACCTAATGTTTTAATTCCCCCAGTCACATTTTTAGCCATTTTTTTTCAAACACAATAATTTAAATGTTTTATTTTTTCTAGGTTATGAAATACAGTTACTAAGTAACTGAGAATATATATATATATATTATATGTAAATATCAGGTAATACTACAAATCAGCATCTACAATGAATATAGAATAACTCAACGTGACAAACTTAAAAAAGACAATCTAATTTAAATAGCGATAGTGAAAAAATAACGAATAAAATTAAAGATTGTGGTACATGGTTCGTTTTCAAGAGCTATATATATATTTCATGTCAAATAAATAAATTAATAAAAAAAATGTTTTATATTATTGGAAAATATAAAAAAAATTTAAAAAAAATTACACACGTAAATTAAAATCATCTGACAAATGTATTGCCAGTATTTCAAAATAAAAGAAATAATTTAAAACCCTTACTTGGAAATTTTAGAATTTATAATTTATTACTGAAATACATTAACCAGATGCATCATTCATATTGACCAAATGGAAATTTGAAAATGGTATGAATTGCCATAAAAAAGCATTATGGTGTAAAACATAATATTCTTTCTGCATATTTAGAAATATGGAACCAAATTTAGAAAACATTAAACAGATAAATCTGACATGCCCAATAAATTACTAGTCAGATACTTTCAGTAGTTATTGCAGAAGAGAGAGACCAGATGGAAAATACAAACATGTTATATTTCCATAGTAAGCCTTTGCTGACATTTCAGAAATAAGCACTGTTTTTCTGTACTATTATAAAACAGTAAAGTTTTGACAAAATATTCTAGTTGTTTTGGATTATTATTCATAGTCTATGTATAATGTATGAATTTTCGTTCTTTTTCTTCGTTTAAATATTTAAACGAAGAAATGTTGATGACTTTGTTTTGTATGTCCATGCTTTAACTCTTGCAGATAGACTCGAATTACCACAAAATTTAACATGCTTTTGCCTTTCTTTACAGTACAATCATTACATAAAATGAAGTCTATAGTATGTATAATTCATTTACAGGGGCAATCAAAAGTGTTTTGTCACATTAAGGTCAATTTGGAAAAAGTTGCAACAGCATTTTGAAATTCAATTCGATTTAACGAATGCTTGTTTAAAGTTAGCTTTCGAGAAAATTTCTTGTTGAAACTCTCTTACAATTATTTACTAGTATGAATTAAACCATGTTTGCGTAAATCACGTTTACGAGTGAATTTCTTGTTGCATATCTTACAATCAAACGGTTTCTCACCAGTATGAATTAAAAGGTGACTGCTTAAATTTCTCTTAAAAGTGAATTTCATGTTGCATATTTCACACACAAAAAGTTTCTTACCAGTGTGAATTAACATATGACTGATTAAATGACTCTTTACTGTGAATTTCTTGTTGCATGTCTCACACACAAAAGATTTCTTGCCAGTATGGATTAATAGATGTTGGTTTAAATTACACTTTTGAGAGAAATTCTTCTTACATATCTCACACATATAAGGTTTCTCACCAGTATGAATTAACAGGTGTTTGTCTAATTGATCTTTTCGAGAGAAATTCTTATTGCATATCTCACACAGAAAAGATTGCTCACCAGTGTGAGTTAAAAGATGCCTGTTTAAATTACTCTTTTGAGAAAATTTCTTGTTGCATATCTCACAAACAGAAAGTTTTACCCCAGTATGGATCAAGAAATGTTGGTTTAAATTACTATTTTGAGAGAATTTTTTGTTGCATGTTTCACTTACAAAAGATTTTTCACCACTATGAATTAACAAATGCTGGTTTAAAGAGCTTTTATGTGAGAATTTTCTGTTGCATATGTCACATACAAAAGATTTCTCACAAGAGTGAATTAATAGATGCGATCTTAAATTACGTTTTTGAGAGAAACTCTTATTGCAAATCTCACACACAAAACATTTCCTCTGCTGTGAGCTAGAAGCTGTAGTTCCAAAAATGTTTTGTAAAGAAATGTTTTGCTGCATGTTTCAGACTTTAAAGATAGTTTTGATTGATCTGATGCATATCTATCTTTACAGCTTTATCTGTCTGCAATATATAAAAAATAACTTAATTATTTTTTTACAATTCATTAAAAACAATATAAGAAAAATAAATTTATCATGAAAACATTAAAATGAATGTATTAAACTGAATCGAAATAATATTTCAATCATAGTATTAAAATCTATAATAGAAACCTAACTATCTGATACAAGGAGAACTAATAAAAGTGCATCAGCTTGTATTTCTTAATGAAGAATTTGCACGTTTTTATTATTTTATTAAGGTACAATAGAATATGAAAGAATATGAAGGATTGCATACATATTTTTTTATTTAGAGCTTTTATTATTAATTTATTATTGTTTCAATATCGCAGTGTTTACCGTTTACTGAAATCTCTTTATAAAACGACTGACGTTAGAGTTCATGACAACAAATGCTATAGCTATTGTTTACATAAGTCGCTTTTAAACTTGTCCGTTTTAAGTAGTGCTGTTTTTAAAATTATTACGACTGACAAGGAAGGTCTCCATACGGGCATACTCAGAAAAATCTGAAAAAATTACAGAATGTTCTTCTCATATAGTTATATATGTTTATAGAAATAATTTCGGCGGAACCTCCTTATAACGTCCGTAAAAAAATAATAAAAATTTCGTTTATTTGGCGGTTTATCTCCGGTTGGCGAAAAAACGAAATTTTGAAAAATACGCTTTTACGCTTCGAATACTTTTTAAAGAAAAAACTTTCTCTGTTCAATTTATTTAAATAAGTTTAGTTTAAGTAATTTTAGTTTTGCATTTTTACTTTACTTTAAGTGTAATTTTGTCATATACGTTTATATGCACTTATAACAAAATGAAATTAATATATTTTATCATTTAAAACACAATTTAAATTGATTAAAATTGTTCCAAATTGAAAAATACACTGTTAAAAATCTGCTGCATTTTGTTGCAACGCATTCCATTGCTTGTATAGGAAACGGTTATTTGGCCGTGAAATGGAGCTTTCTCATTGGTTGGAATAGATATTATATACAAGCGGTGGAGTGCGTTGCAACAAAATGCAGCAGATTTTTAACAGTGTATGACACGGTCAATTCACCGTGCTATGGAGCATTCTCATTGGTCAGAAGAGAGATATTCTATAAAAGTAAACACACACGTGGAGTGACGTTGCAGTAAATGTTGCAGATTTTTAACAATGAAGTCAATTAAAATCAATTTTCAGATTCATTAAAATCGTCTGCTTTTGGCGAGGAAATGCACTGTTCGCCAAATCCCGCGTTGCTTATAGCTTTTCACGCCAATTATTCCAAACTATTTTATTTTTTTACATATCTAATAATGTAATTCCGCCGCTAATTTTCACTGATCCTTTATTACCTACATGAATAGTTTAATTCGTATTTTTTTCAAAAAATTCTGAGTATGCCCCCAATGGAGACCTTCCTTGTGAGAACACAATCATATTATAAATTCTGTAGTGTGCCCCTATGCTCTAATACAACCAGTATTTCTAATTAAAAGTTGCCTTTCAGAATGCCAAAAATCTCTGCCATCTGAAATTTTATCCATGATTCAGTAGTTTCCTTTTAAAATATGAATAAAGAAAGCAAATAAAATATAATGTACATTTAATTTTCACTATTTGAATTTACATATTGAACAAAATTTTAAATATATTTCCAGGTCATATAAGAAAATTATTTGTAGCACAATAATGTTGATTGGAAGAATGCTCTTTTTATTAAGGAAATAAAATATGTAGATGTATTTTTTATAAATAGATCTAGCTCTAAAGCAAAAATTTTTTTATCAGAGAGCTATAACTATTTGAAGTTAACTTGAAGTCTTGCGTAAGGCTTAGAAATATAATTTGAAATTCTGAGTATAAGTATTTAATTTTCTAAACATAGCTCAATTAGTAAACAATCCCCTCCCAACACAAACACATTCCCAAGTGAGCACTACCTATAACATAATTTCATACATAAATTACACTTATATGACTGAAAAAATTTTTTTAATACACATTCATGTGGCGGAATTTTTAAAATAAAAAGCCATACATTTTTTTTAAAAAAGATGAGGGATTTCTTTTTTTAATTTATAAACATGTAATTAAAGAAGATTAGTCAACTTTTATTGTGTAAGTAAATAAAGAATGTTTGACACAGAAAAAGTTAAAGATCAAGGAATATTATTCATTCTTAACACAACACAAAATTATAATTTTAATTAATAAATTAATTACAATGGTTTTACATAAACAAACACAAAATATTTTTAAAGCATAGATATTAGCAATTTTAAGATATTTTATAATTGTTGATTTTTCAGAATGATGAAAAAAAATTTGCAATATGTGGCTGCATTCTCTTTCATTTTTAGCTATTATGCAATTGCTTATTTTAATACTTATCAACATAAAATTAATTTAAGCTTAAAAGAAAAACTAAATTTTTTCAATGATTACATAAAAAGAATAATTCAATAATGTATCACAAATTTCTTAAAATGAATCGAAATGAACATTTTAAGCAAAAAGAATAATGAGGAAATTAAAACATTTGCTTTATATTTAGAAAATTAGACAATATAAAAATTATTTTTCGTTCTTTTTTGTTCGTCCATCGTATTTCTGCTCCCAAGAAAGTGAACATACCCAAGCTATTGGTAGATTGTCTGATTGTCTTTTACGAAAATCCGTGTAAAAGAGACATAATTCGTAAATATATGTATGTACTGGGTGTCCAGTAAATGACTGACCGATTTTGAATGTAAATAACTAAAAAACTGTTTGAGATAAAAATGCGCGGCTTGCTGTATTGTTATTAGAATATAAATAAATTTTAAAATATGCACTTTGTTAATGTAATATAATAATATTTAAAATAATATCTCAGTCTCAAGACTGAGGAGGAGAAATATAATACAGATGGTTCAATCACAAATATTATTTTAAATCACTTTCCAACCAACGTACCCTATTTCTGAAGCTGATTCGAAAGTCGATTGAACATATAGATTCAAATTCGACAACATATAGATTCAGATTCAGCCAAAAATCTCATATTTATGAAATTTAGAGTCATGTCTGTATTCATACAGCCTGTTACCGCCAGCGCGATATTTTTTCCCGAAATTTGAACAACATTAACAAAGTACATGTTTAAAAATTTATTGATTTTCTAATAACAATACCGCAAACCGCGCATTATTATCTCAAACCGTTTATTTGTTATTTAAGTTCAAAATGGGTCAGTTATTTACTGGACACCCGGTATAAAAAAACAAAAAATCAACAATCATCATGATGAAGTATGAAAATCCAAGTAGAAATAAATGTCAAGAGAATATGATCGCCGCTTGCTAACAATATCTAAACATTGGCTTTGTCTTGAACTGTGACGTCATAGTAAGTAACGCCCGATTTGGAATCACATGATTTCAGCTGAATTTTACGATTAATTTTCTAATTATTATTTTTTTTTTAATCATTTTTAAGAAATTTTTTGAAAATTGTGGATATGGGATAATCAGAAAATTTTAAAAATTATTAATTTCCCCATGTGTGCAAATTACTCATTGTACAATCTGTAAATAAAATTATTAAAATTATAAATAACTACCATCATAAAACAAATAAATTATCATAAAAGAAAATATTCAATATTAAAATTAAAAGCTACAAATAAATATTATGAATAAAAAAAGCAAATATTTAAAAATAAAGTATTTTAATATCTTTTATAAAAATAAAGGTATGTTTAACGATAAAACTCTATAGTTTCATACTCATCAATTCAAACAATGATACAATTTATAAGCAATGAGGCAAAACAAAATTTTTGTTTGTAGTAAAGGGGATTGAAAATGTACAAATGTGTTTCATGGGAACACATCCAAAATTATTAATTTTTTCAAACTAATAAAAAGGATTATTGGGACAAGATTTCACATTATTAATTCAAGTTACACTGCATGGTAATAATTTAATAGCCAGACTTTTCACCATATTTAATGACATATATAATTGATAATAGATAAATCAAAATATATTTTCTTATGCAACTTCAAAATAAAGCTCACTTGGAAATACAAGAATGCACTTCCATTGAAATGTTTGAAGAGGAAACATGAAAATGGTGTTTTCAGTCTCTAGAATGTAATTCAAATAACTGTGTTGCTATTAGAATGCATCAGCTACAAGTAGCATAAAAATGCCTGTTTAAGAGCAATATTTTATTAATATTTAATTTGAAAGTAGAGAAATAGATTTGGAATAACTAATTTATTTTAGAGATTTTGTAGCATTACAAGAGACAGGTTGGTTGCAAATATCTTACAATGAAATTTCCTCATATTTTGTGGCCAGCAATAAAATAATGACATTTTCATACATAATTTCAGATTCTATACTTAACTAAAGTGGATTTGAAAAGTGGATTAAAACATTTAATTGGTATTATATAAACATCTCAAATAAATTTATTTTACTAAGAAATAAAAAATTACAAATCAATTTACTAAATTTAGTGTAACCAATCGTAACACATTAGCATAGTGCACACGTATTAATTACCTTATATATTTCTAGACGACAAATGTGCTATATATTTTACACTTCAAGAATACACATGTTCATGGATTTGAATGATGAGTCCACATTGAAGAGATTCAATGTGTTCAATTACGTTTTACTACAACCGAAAAAGTAATTGATAAAAACACCGAAACACAATGTTTGTTTTTAGTTAAAAAAATACATATTTATTTTTCATTGTCTTTATATCTTCTAATAATACTCTTGATTAGCATACTGCTTTATATTTTTAATGTTATTGTTAACTTCTTTAGTGACAATCCTCTTGATTTCTTCCAAGAAATACTTTTATTATTCATTTTTTGAGCATCAACGAGTTTTGAATACATATTTTTTAAACTATAAGTAATTTCACTGAAATTTCAACACTGTTCACACATCTCCCACAAACGTTTTGATTTTTTTTTCCATTTGAGTCATTCTTTCTAAATGAGTGATTCAATGACTATTTTCATAATAGTATTTATGTCTCACATCCACCAAATATTCCAGGTAGCACAAACACTTGAAGTTAAAGTTCCTTCATTTTCCCCAGCTAGTGGTTAATATTTTCCAAGCAGTAAGTATTTACTTTGAAATAACAACACTCCCAGGAACAGTCATAATTTTGGAAGAAGGATAATAAATTATTATTATTAATAATTTTTGATAAAATAAAATATTTTTATTTTAAACTTATCTACAATTGATTTTTTTCTTGATTCTAGACCACAAAATTAAATGTGTGGTTGAAAAAAAAATTGCAAATGCGTTTTTACTTAATTTTTTTTAAATAAATAACGATATTCATTTTAATAATGGTTATTTTCTAAACTCTGATTTTTTTATTGCAGAAGCAACCTCTTATATAAATAATACCTTCGAAATGTAAACAGAATCATGAATCATGTGCAAAAGATTAAATTTTTAGAGTGTTACTTAGAACTGTGTGTTTATTAAAGCAACCGCTGAATAAAGATGATTATCTGGTTCATTTTTTTTCCGAGTATGTCAAAAGACAAGATCAAATCAAATTATTTGAATGTTTTCAATTATAGAATAAAAAATAATAAAAATAACAAAATTGTAACTTAAAAACTTACAACGACTATTTGGAAAAAGATATTTTTAAAGACTAAAATTTTAAAGACTTATAAATAAATTCTGTATTTAAATTAATTGCCGAAACGTCAGTGAAGGCTTACTTTGGAGACACGAATTTTTTTGGTTTCTGTCTGTCTGTCTGTCAGTCAGTCTGTCTGTTCCGCGATAACTAACGCAAAAAACATCCAATTGACTTGAAATTAAATTAAATTAATTAAATTTTTTCGATTTGATTCATTCGTTCGGAAAATATAGAATATTTTATTTTGCGCAATAATGTTTTTCTATGGCAAATCCAATGATTTTCAATTTTTTTTTCCTTGAGAGAAAATGACACATTTCATTAATGGAATTCAATGATAAATGGACACTGAAATTTACCAGTTAAATTATTCGTATTGTTTTGAAATTTTGTCTATGCAGTTGTCAGAAGTAAAAGAAATAAAAAATAATTATATTTTTAACAAATATTTCAATTGGTAAAATTTGACGTCATAATTGAAATAAAACAGGTATTTTATAGTCGTCGTTATTTTTACAAGAAACATGGACAGCAATAACTCATGAATAATGACGTCATTACCGAAACTTCAGTGAAGGCTTATTTTGGCGACGCAAAATTTATTGTTTTCCATCTCTCAGTCTGTTCTTCTGTCTATCTGTCAGTCCCCTATAACTGCCACAAAATGCAATCAAAACTTCTTTTTTTCGTAAACAAAATTGTAAAACCCTAGATTACTGAGTTTACACTTTCAAAAGTTCCTGATACATCAGATTTAGGTGTTTTTGGTGGGCAGGTATCTAGAAGTATGAGGATAATGAAAAATGCATTTTAAAACTGTCACTTATCCTTATAAATCAAAATGTAGAAAGAAATACAAGATATACGATAACCATTAGCAGATTGATAGAAAGTTAGAAATTTAAATTTAATGAGACTAAGGGGGGTTCAGGGGGACGGAGCCCCCCTGAAGAAATCTACTGTGGTATAATAAAAAAAAATAATAGATCATGAATTTTTCAGAATATCCTAACATAACTAAATCTTTAATTTAACGGCTTTTGATGGTTTCAAATTTCTTATTTTATTCTTATAAATAATTACGTAATTCGAAAATTTTAAATTACAGTTTCCAGGAAGTTGAATATTACGCTAAGAGTGTTTTAAAAAAAAGATGTGAAAAGCTGATGTTGAGGCTCTTGATCTGCAGATTTACTAGTAATAATAATTGACATCATTTATAGGATGATCATAACAAGTTATATATTACGTACGTCGTGCATTAAACATAAATATTCCTAGATCAATGATTAACGAAAAACAGTAGCTTATAGATATATGATTTTAAATATTAAAAGTGTGCATTTTTATTGATTGGAGTTAATCAAACTGACTTTTGAACGCCTTCTATTATGTACGAATTGGATTAAACATTCATATTCCTGCACCTATCCTAAATAAATTTTGAATGAAATTTCAGTTTTACAATTTTCGGAACTGCAAATTTTTAACTTCTAAACATCGCACATTTTGAAGTTTTACACCATTGAGTAGAGAAAAAATTGCACTTTTTAATGAAATTTGTTTGAAATCTCTATCACAATTTGTTTTTAAATTATTAGTTTTTTTTAAGTTTTTATTATCTTTTTGTCATTGTGGCAACAGAAGTTTTCCAGTGGTGGGCATTAAAATTGGACCAATCAGGAAATGAATAAAATAAAATAAGTTGTGGAATTCAACTAATAAAAAGATTCAGATTTACTTCAGATTTCCCAATTCTCTACCGAGAACAACAACTATTTTCCAAATAGTTAATAAATAAAACTAAGGAAACAATGGTTACATTTTTGAGAAGATGACCACTTTCTGAAAAATTAGATTATAGATAAGCAGACAAAGAGGCAGTTTTAGAAGTAATTCAAAATTATGTACATAAACTTCTATTTTGCAAAAAAATAATAATAAACAATCTTCTAAATTTTTTTTTTTTTTTTTTTTTTTTTTTTTTTTTTGCATCTGTCAAATATTAAAATAGAAGTTCTAAAGACCAATAATTCTATAGTTTTTTAAAATAAAAATAGTATTTTTTTGTTTAAAATTTATGTTTACTAATTTATTTATATCTCTATATTAAAATTTATAAAAAAAAATATATCAGTTTTAATATTAGTACTCCCTAGATTTAATCTGATTCTAATTTAAATCATAGTCTGATACATTGTGATTCAATTGTTAAAGTAATAATTTCTGAATTGAACTATATGGATTTAGAGTTAGTTAATTTGTTAGTTTTTTTTAATTAATTAATTAGTTGTTTAACTTTATAATCTTTTTATAATTTGCAGATAATTTCATAAAAACCTCAGTCTAATTAAATACACTTTATTAACTAATTGTATTATTTTTAACAATTTTATTTTGAAGTATAAAAATATTTATAAAACTACAGTCAAAGTTCCATAATCTGCACAAGCTGGGGCCAAAGGATTTGCCGATTATGGAATATTGTGGATTATAGAGTACTGTGGATTATGCATGATTTATTATTCCTAGACAGCATTTTAATTCTATAGTCAGTGTAATATGAAAAAATAAAAATAAGAAATCTAATAATTAATTTAATATGCTATCTCAAAAAAAGGCTTTTTAAAGTTATTTTATTATAAAAATTGATTGCATTTAAATAAAAATAATCACATACATAATAGATATACAGTTTGTTTTTTATTTTTAATACAATAAAAGTTATATTAAAAAAAAGTAGGTGTTTCATTATGATTTTTTTTAAATTATTTTATTAATTGTTTTAAAAAATCCTTTTTTGATTACAAATTTTTATGTTTTCTTAACTGTTTATCTCATTGTTTACATTTGTAAAGTGACGTAGATTATAGAAAATTGCAGATTATGGGTGTGCGGATTACCGATCTTCGACTGTATATTTCAAGTTTCACAAATAATAAATTTTGAGACTTTTAAATGTATTTTCAAGACTATTTTAAAATAGAAGTTCCAACCAGCTCCATTAGATTAATGAATTTTTCCATAAATCTGAAATGATTCCCTGAACACAATTTAAACAGTGAAGCTCATTTGAAACTGCAAATAATACAACATCCCCACAAATAATAAATTTAATAGATTCATTATTTTAATGGGCTTTTTTTCTCTTTAAAGTATGTGACTGACTTCAGAACTTTTAAAAAATATATATCTAGAAAATTTTATTAAACACGTGTATTTAATTAAAACTTGAAATAAAACTATGAATTCAAATAAATTGTCAATGAAATTTTAACTTTCTTTTCAAACTTAGGCAATAATTAGTCGTATTTTTGTAAAGAAATTTGTTTATGCCAAATCTTCTACACTGAAATGTATTTAATATATTTAACTCTTTTTTCAACATTATATTTTAGCAAACAACTTACATATGTTATGAAGCAAAATATTTGCAATACACCTTTATTTTCCTAACAAATACCGAATTTTGAACATAAAACATAATTTTTTTATTTAAAAAAATGCAGATTTTTCAATAAAAATAGCTCTTAAATTAATATATACATACTTACACATTATATTTTGCTCCAAAACATATAAATTAAAAAGCAGAACCTTGTAACACAATTTTATTTCAATATCTTAAAAAAAAATTATAGCATCAATCTGTCTGCTGCCTGTTTATGCTCATACAGACCAATCTTCACTTCCTTTTAAATCCAAAAAATATACTTTGAATCTGAAATTGAATAAAAGAATGGAATTTCATGGATTTTAAATGTTTACTATTTGTAAGTCAAGACACATTTAATTAAATGATCAATGCTGTATAAATGAGGATATGAGTTACAAAACTCGCCTTATTCAAACATTTTAAATTCCAGTTTTCCCTATTAGTCTATTCCATTGATGAATCTGCATCGGAAAATTGCTACAATCTGTAAAACAATCTGGTTTAATCGTGTATTTCTGGCATTGTAAATTGTTGATTTATAATTAAAAACAGTCATTAGAGTCATAGGTTTTTCCTTATTTTTACTCACGTCATCATACGTATACATATTATTTTTTTACATTACAAGTGTATTCTGTACTCAGTTGTCAAAATTTATAGCTAAATTTTATTAAAAACCTAGAGTTTGTGCATCTTGTAGCAACTCTAAGCATGATTCAGCCATCTGATATGGAATTTTTATCATTACAGTCAAAAATCTATAATCCCCACAAGTTGGGGCCAAAGGTTGCACGGATTATGGAATATTGCAGATTATAGAGAATAAAGGATTATGTGTCATTTTATTAAACTTAGACAGCATTTTAATTCTATGATCAGTATAATATGGAAAGATAAATATGAAATCTAGTAATTGAATTAATAAGTAATTTCAAAAAATGCATTTTTAATGTTATTTTATTTATTTCAAAAATTATATATAGGTGCTTCTATCTACATGTCGTTTTCATATTTACACTTTATCCTGCACATTTCTTAATGATTAGAAGCTAAAATTTAGACCGCTTCAGTCAAACACATACATTGTCACGTCAGTACGTTGTTGTTGTGTCAAAGTCAGTACGTTGGTGAGCTCTTTTGGGTAGCCCTGTATATCAACTAGAACATTTACACACACCATATAATGTGCATATAACTGGTATACACCATTATATTAGCAGGGTCAGGAAAATTTTTTTGCTTAAAGGTGGGGTTTTCACCAATACATTTTGAGAACCGCTGCTTTAAGGAGATACGTTGAATATAAGAATGCATCCACTACCCATAGACTTAACATTACTGAGGGGGTATTCATCCTCTAAGTGATTAACACCCTTAATTGTCTGCCCCAGAATAACATTTGTTTGCCTAATTCAATACAAACCAAAAACATGATTATCCAACTATCCCATAATTAAGCATATAAGAGAACATAAGCATGGCTATTCCAGGGATGATTCAGAGATTAAAAAAATATTGTGAAAGAATAGAGAAGAGGACCAGGAGGGGGGAGTGGGTACAGAATCTTTTGATCCCATGTCAATAAGGGATGACATGAGTCAAGTTTCAAGTGTAAAAAAGAAAACTGTGCAAAAAAAAAAATTAAATTTGGATGAAAAGGGGAGAAACAAAATCACTGTTTTGGTACAAACATGGATAAAATAACCCATTTGTAGTAGATAATTTCGTATGGCACAACTAGTGCAAGATTATAAGTAACCACATAAGTTGCAATTTTCTAGATTTATTCAAACAGCACAAACATTTTTTCAACAGATAATTTTATTTAATGAATGAAATAAAATAAAGTACATAGATCGAAAACACATTATAATACATATAAATTTTCTGGATAAGTTCCAATAAAAAAATACAAAAGACAACATGATACTAAATAAGTGGTATTACATAACAAATACTTCCTCAACTGTGTTTAAAGTGGGAACTATATAAGATTAAATAAGACATTACAAAACAAAAATATTAAATTAAATTAAATTAAATCTTGCAAGTAGTAACATTGTTGGTACAGTGTAACTTCTCAGCATGAGAATAGACAATTACCATTTTTCTAAATGAAAGAAAGCAATGAAACATTTTCTTTTTAATCAGCACAACTAAAATACTTATTGGCAATAGATCTAATATCATGAAGACATTAAAATTTCAGATTCTTGGTTTCGTAAATTTTTTTGATATTTTAATAAATTTTATCTAACATCTTCAGCATGAGATTAATTATTTTAAAAGTATTTGCTTTTAATTGAACATAATAGTACAATCAAATTGAGCAAAACAATGTTTTAAATGAATCGTTAGTAAAAATTCAAACGAATTCCCTGTTTGGATATATAAATTTGAATAATATTAACCTAATTACAAATGAATAAATAAAATTATCTGCTATAAATAAACATTTTAATAATATTTTAAATAACTATCGGCAGAATATAAGTTCCAATATATGAAATTTCGTGTAGTCACACTATCAAACTGCAAATTGTCGAATTTTAGTTAAAGAATAACTAAAAGAAACTATCTTAACATTTACCTATTTTAGTAATGCAGGTGAGATCAATAAAATCATGTTTTATAAGATAAAACACAAGACGCCAATGCAAGAATGAAGTGTGACTTTTTAGAATACGGTGATTAAAAAAGAATCATTCATTGTACTCGAAAATGGGGAAATGCGAATTAAACAGCGAAAAAAAATTTTAACCGAAGACGTAATTAATCGCTAAATTTTGGAATTCTTACTAATGTTTCTGTTCTTTTTTTTAGAAATAAATCTTTTATATTATTAGTTACAAATTCATTCATTGAATCATTATTCATGAATAAATTCTTCCTCTGTGATTCATTCATTGGGCTAGCGTCTCCTTATCGAAAATTTTGATCTCGTTGTGCATTTGCTTCTTATGATTAGTTTAGAGAATGTAACAATTGGAATAAAGTAAGTTTTATAATATGTAATATTTATACTTATAGCAACTAAATTCCAGTTCGCAAAGTGCTTTTCCCAAATTTATGCATGCATTCAAATGATCGTTGTATATATAGGAAAAACATGGCAAACGCGTCAGAAAATATGCATAAATTGTGACTTTGTCTTCTATAAATAAATATATTTTATATCGCGCCGATTATTTTTGTTGCGTGCAAAGTTTGTACATCTGTTTTTAAAGCATTTTTTTTCTTTTTTTAACGTAAGAAAATATTTTGCATTATTATAATATGATAATATCGCAATGTCACATTTTGAATAATAATGGACTGTATTTTTAATAGACTGTAATTTATAAAATCTTGTCTTTTAAATTTGTTTTTCTTTTCACAACATTGTTTTATTTTCACTTAATTAAATGTATTGTATTTCTGCGAGAATAAGAGAATTAAGATGTTATTTCTTATTTAAAAATGTTTGTGTGGGACACCTAGTCGTTTTGTTCCAAAATTTTAGGAACAACCTGTATGTATATAACCTAAATGATCACCCACTCCAGCCTTATTTTTTTCTTTTGGTTCATTTGGAAACTTTCTAGCTAAATCAAAAGGAACAGGAACATTTAAAATTTTTCATGAGATGTAACCATTGAAAAGGTATTATTATATTTTTGCTCTAATTCCCGCCTGTCAAATAACTAGTATATGGCTATCTTTTTTTCCTTTTTTCAATTTCTTCAAAATATCTCTTTGATTTTAAAATATTTCGTTTAATGTGAAGCAAGATATTATTTACCTGTTTTAATTAACAGAGAAAACAATGAAATTTAAAATTTTACAAAGTAAAAAAAAAAAAAAAAAAAAAAAAAGATTTAAAACTATTCTCTTCTTAAAATGAATCAAAGTAAAGAATTTAGATTATAAATTAAAAAAAAATAACTGCTAAACAAACCCCTCATAAGCTATAATAAGTAAATAAACTATACTAAGCATCTGTATTATTACATTATTTTTCTTCTTAGCTTTGCTAAGCTAATAAACTGCAGTAAAAAATTGAGGATTAATTAAATCAATACAATTTGTATAATTCTTGGTTCCTGACTTGGCATAGATAATGCACAATTAATATAAGTTACTTTCAATTAAAAAAATTGCATTATTTATATTTTTTTACTTCAATGTTTTATTATTATTATTATTATTCTTTTTTTTCAAGCAAATAGTTGACAATATTTTTTTTTTCAAATACCTCAAAATTTGTCTTCAATTTTAATATAAATGTTTTACAATAAAAAAAAAAATTGTTCACAACCATGTAATTTAAAATTTTGTTAATTAAAAAAAAGTGTCTCATGCAATAACTTAAAGCATAGTTTTTATAGTGTATATAATGCACTAATTGCAGTACTTTACTTCTAAAAAAACTTGTTTATCAGAATTAAATTATCAGTTTCAAAAGTTATGTAAATTTTAACATCTTTAAATTCTAAAATAATATTCGGCTGTCAGAGTTATACGGTTGACATCTGTGCAGATTATTTGAAGTAACTATGAATGTCAATAAATAAAATAAATTGCAACACATAAAATTTTGTGCCATCATACAATCAAATTACAAGTTCTGGATTTTTCAGAAGAATAAGTAAAGAAACATATCTTACCATTAATTTATTTTAGCAAAGACCATGGGTCAGTGTATTGAATTTTAAAAATGTCTACTGTTGCAATCAGAATAGGAGCTGGGGGGGATCCAGCGTGGATGTCATCCTCTAAGGGATGACATCCAATTTCTTTTCGCAAATCTATGCATTTATCATCTTATAAGAGTTTGGAAAAGAATTCTGAAGTAAAATGAAAATTCTAGCACATGACACAACAAAGTTTTTTTTTTTTTTTTTTTTTAAGAATGTGATTTTTTTTAAAAATAAAGTATGCACCGGAGAACAAAAAGCAACCTTTCCAATCAATGGTTAGCAATGAAAAATTTTAAAAGAAAGAATTAACTTCTACATACAGACACCGCATTTAATTACGCAGATTATGGGTTGAGTTATGAGTCTTTTTTACGCAGGAGCACAAAGGGTAAATGAGTAATGGTATAGTCATTTGTTGTAATAATGTAGAGTTGTGATTGAAAAAATGTGACAGATGGAGCAGGGGGTGGTGACACTATTTACATCTACCCCATTGTAGTTACACCATTATCTTACATGCTTAATTATTGGAAAGATGGATAATCACGTTTTTGTTGTGTATTAAATCAAATGTTGCCTAGGGATGACAGTTGAGAGTGCTTGTCACTCAGCGGTTGAAATCCCCTCGGTAATGTTATGGGTATGGGTGTTGCATTCTTTCATGCAACATATCTCCTTGAGGAATGTATCTCCTTCAGAAATTAATATTTTAAAGTTCTTTTTTCAGTATTCTCTTCTTAAAAATGTCACATTTTTCTTTTGTTATGAAAACATTTATAAAATTTATGTTCAATTTAATATTTTATGTTTTAAAAACAAACAAACTAGAAATAAAATTTAAGCACTTCATATAAAATTAAGTAAGATTTTAGATTTTTTTTTTGAAAACTTAGAAAAAAAAAGACATCCTTTAAGAAGAGAACACTAAAAAAAAACTTTAAAATATTGATATATTAAGAAAACATTTTCAATACAAAATTCATCAATTGCCTAAATATTTAACATTACTCAGAATAATTTGCACATTGACTGACTAGCACCTTTAATGAAAATTGATGTCAATTATATTTTAAATACAGACCTTTGAGTTTAAAGTTCGCAGAAAACAACTCATAGAATGCATCAAATTTTGTAGAATAAATTAGAGCTGAATAAAAAGAGGGTAATGCATTTTTTTTCATTCTTATAATCTTATTTTATATTTTATCCCTTCTCACTTTTCAGAATAACTAACAAGACTGATCTTACTATTGATTCCTTTTAGTAAAGAATATGGGTTAGCAAATTAATTTAAAAATCACTTTTACTATTATAATCTGAGTATGACCATTTTGTCCCGATTAAAATTCACTAGCGGCTCTTTTGAAAAGTGGCAAAGTAAGTAATGGCTTAATCCATTAGTACTACAGGTGGGGAAAGAGAAGTAGAATAACTGTTAATTCGTCCCCCCCCAAACGTGACGGAAAATCGTACAATAGTTAGGGGGGGCGCTTACATGGGATTTTTCCGCGATCGTTCAACAAAATTTACAGGAATGAATCATGACGAAATGAATGAATCATAAAATTTGATACTTGAAAAAAATTTGGGTTTTTTTAAAGCGTAAATTCTGTTGAAAAAACGCAGAAAAAAGGAGAAATTTGTAAAAAAAAAAAAAAAAAAAGCCGAAACAAGCATGAAATCAATTAAAAAATCTCGAAAAAACGCACATTTCATCAAAGATTCATGATTCATTCATTTCATAATGATTCATACCATTCTTCAATCGCCTTTGAGAATGGGGAGGGAGGGCAATTTCTCGGATTTTTTGAAAATTTCAAATTCTTTATAAAGTGGGGAGGGGGCATCTGATCGGGAAGGGCGGATTAACGGAATTTTACGGTAATAGGCGAATTCAAGTCCAGCCCCTCACTTCGACTCTGGGCTGTGGCGTGATTTCTTGCTATAGTCAAAGGGGCATTCTTCTATAAATGATGTGATGCTTCAAAGGGGGATCATGAAATTGTGGCAGTTTGTGATAAGAGGGTGGGAGGGTTAAGAAGAAATGTGACATTTTGGTTAAAATAAAATCATTAAAATTCAGCAGATTAAATTATGAATTTATTTTAAAATCAAAATATTTTGTGTTCATAAAGATAATTTTTAAAGCTAAATATGTTAAATTCTATTTCAAATTGCAAAATACTGCTGTTTTTTATTGTTATTTTGTATTAATATACATATATATATATTTCATGCAAAATAAGAATAATTTTTATTGTTCAGCCCACATATGTCATTAAAACACATATTTAAATTTTAAAAATAAAATTGGAAATGTGATCTAAAACGTAGTGCTTTGTTTATGAACCGCAAGTATATGTTTATGCAATGTAATGTGACAGGAGGAGTGGAGGGGGCATTGAAAGTAAAGTGTGGCATTTTGTGACAAAAGGTGAGTCAAAAATATGGAAAAAAAGCGAGTCATCATTTATGGACGGTCCCTAAGGAGCTTTAATTACGTAACATTGATATTTAAAATAAAGAAAAACATTGTGTTTTCTCTATTGAAAATAAGATTTTGTTTGATAAGTTTTACACCGTTTCACGTTTTTAAATTCAGAAAATTAGTTTTTGCTAAATTTTATTTTTTGAATATTTTTATATTAGTGCCAGTTTGCTCGTAAATTTGCACAGAATACATTATACAGGCTATTTTCCAATAATTTTACATAGAAACCTTTGCTAATTTATGCTTTTCATATAGAAATTAATGTAACAAATTTTATGATAACAATTTTTATTTTATTGTGATTCTTTTTTTTATATTATAACATATATTATACATTATTATTTATATTAAATATCTTCACCCCCGCCTTGGTAGGATTTCTTACATTTATAAAAATTATTAAGTTTTCTTAAATTCCATTCTAAAGAAAAATTGACTTTAAGACTTATAATTTTTCTCCCATTACACAAATTTCTTTAACAATTTAATAGGAAATTCATTTAAAAATTATTATAGACAAACATTTCTTCTTGTCACATCACTTATAATTATTTTTGAAATCTTCTTTGATTATCCGAATTTAAATATGTTTAATGAGGCAGAAATATTTAATCTTAAACATTAGAAATGGATTATCGATTTTTTTTTTATTAGATGTGCTAAAAAATTTTTTTGATTTGCCCAATTTTTTCTTTAGATTCCTCAAAATAAATATATAATAATAACCGTTACCTTTATAAAATGTATTATGTATTATTTTTTTTTAATATTATCACCTTTTGAATATTTTTATTTGTAATAACAGATTTTTGTGAACAAAATTTATTGAAATCTGAGCATATATATTTTTTAATGAAAATTGTTATTTATCAATTAAAGTTATCATTATTTATCATTTAAAATTATCATTATTTATAATTTAAAGTTATCATTATTTATCATTTAAAGTTATCATTATTTATCATTTAAAGTTATCATTATTTATCATTTAAAGGTTATGTAATGTTATCATTATATCAATTAATTTTATTTTCACCTTTGCTAGTGTAGACACAATAGCATTTTTGCATGTTTCAGGTTGAGAATTTGTGGCTTTACCAATGCAGTCCAAAAGTTTTTTAATGCTTTAAAATTTTTCTGGATATTTTGAAAATTTATTATTTAAAAAAATAAAATAATAAACATACATCAGTACTTTAATCCTCTCCACCCCAAACACTTCACATGGCAAAATATATTTTTCTCTAGAGTGAGAATGTGTTAGATTTCCAATTACTTTTATAATTTTTACTTGTAGTTATTTTCCAATAAATGTGAGGGGGAAAAATCAAAGCAAAAATATTCATATTAAAAAAAAGTAGTAGGGATTTAAAAAAAGTTATTTTTTAATTTAAATTTCAATAAAACAAGCATTCTACAATAATAATAATAATTATTATTATTTATTTAATTTTTTCTATTAAGTGTTGTGCAACACTTATTATTACAGTATTATTCGAATTTAAAGAGGTGATTTCAAAGGTATTGTGTCCCCTTAAGGGGACTTCACTCTCTTGTAAACACTTGCACTGTACTGTTAAATCTATGGACAGTTTGTTTTTGAATTTTGTGTTTGATTTGTATGTTTTTAAATAATTTTTTTTATTGTTGTTGCATGAAAAATGAGGCTGATCTCTAATATGGCTATTTTTTACTTTTTAGATATTCTCAACAGAATATTTTAATAAAAGCACTTTTACTTTTTAAACCAGTTTCGAAAGTGAAAGCATGCTTTTGTTAAAAATTTGCCACCAAAATAAAAAAAATACAAAATGGCCCTATTAGCAATCAAACTGAACTATATTATGTAAATAACAATAATAATAATAATTGGTTATATTTTGTTTCAAATTTCATACATTTAAATATTTTTTTTTAAGTAAAAATGAAAGAAACCCCTGTTCAATGTTAATTGAGCTATGTAAGTTTTTTCTTTTTTTTTTTTCTTTTTTTCCCCTATTTAATTTATACTTCAATATTTTTATTTATTTTTATTTTGTATTGGGTAAAAAATATCGATTTACAAAGGTTGCGTTTTATCTTTTAGATTTCACTTGCATTTTCTTTTGTATTACTATAGGATACTTTTATTTTTGGAACAGGTTTTGAACTAAGTTAAGTAACTATTTTTTCCCAAATAGTATGATGAATTATTCATTTGTCCCTAATTTCAGGCGATATTTCACAAATGAGTTAATTTTATAAGTAAGAGGAGACTTCAGTGACTAACGGAAATTAATATTGGGATAAAAGATATATTTTAATAATTCTATCATAAAATTTTATTCTTTTCTCTTTAATAAAATAAATGTTATTTTAATTTTTCTGTGTTTGTATTAAATAAAAAAAGAATTGCAGAAAAAGTAGTTATTAAAATCTGTATAAATATATATTTAAAAATATATATATAATAATACAGCTGGGTGACTAGATGTTAGAGTACAGAGGAGGACTGTGTTGTCTTGATAATACGCAATGGTTTATTAATATATACAGTACACTCCCTCAAATCCGCAAACCAGAAATCCACAACTCTCTAAAATCCGCACATATTTTATGGATGTAAACAATGAAACTTTCAGTTCGGGTATTGGGACAAAATTTGATTCTTTTAGTTTTCCATCAATTCCATATATTTTTTTATTTGTAATTTGTTAATAATACTCTATTAATGTTTTTTTCATGGAGGAAGAATAAATTTCTTGGGAAAAAATTCAAGATATTGCTGATATTACTGGTAATCACAATCTTCTTACTATAAATATTTATGCATTAATCAAGATTTTTTGGTTATTAAGCCTGGCTAAACTTGAAAAAAAAATTATCCTTATTTTATTATTTTGATGTGAATTAGTAATGTATTTTTTGAGGCAAGTTTTGTTGAATAATTTTGGAAAAATATATTTAATCTTTATAAAGAATTACACTATTGATTATTAACTTGACCTTTGCTATTAATACTTTAATCATTTTAAAAATTATCTAAATTTTTATAATGCTAGTTTATTACTTATTTTAATATTTTATAATATTGTAAGCATTCATTATAGTTCTGATTGCATTATTATGTGCACTCAAATTACTGTTTAAAAATTTTAAAGAAAGCAATGACCAGAAATCCGCAAAATTCTAAAATCCGCACAATCTCTGGTCCCAAGCTGTGCGGATTTGAGGGAGTCTACTGTATATAAAAACTGAGAGTGGGAGTTATAGCAATTGGATTACTTCCATTGTCAAAGATGTAATAGGTTTTATTTATTGATTATATCTTTTATGATGGCATTTTCTCATTACATTTCTAATAAAAAGTTACTTTTAAAAAAAGTAAACACTAAATGACTTCATCCTTTAAAAAATAGGCACTTTCCTTCATGAAGATGTTACTATTCAGTACTTTTTCACTCTGCCAATACTGAGTTTCAGACACAAGGCAAAATGCTACAGTGAGTTAAAATGATGTCATATTAAAAGAAAACGATTATTTTTATTGATAAAATTGAATATTTTCACCACAATTGTGTCTATAAGAAAGGAATTTTGAAATTTTTACTTGTTTGTACTGAGATTACAGTTACAAGTCAATAGTTCAAATGTTTCCTTTCCAAGCTGTAGTGGGCTGACAAATGTAACTTCAAATTTTAAAAGATATCAATAATCAATTGCACATTGAAATAATTTTTAATTGGTGAATATGATTGGGAAAACAAGTAGTGTATAAAAATTTTGAAATAATAAAAAGATGTTGGAATTTGATTTCATGGTAAAAATTTTTATGATTGTGTCAAAGTAAAATAATTTTTTCTTATTTTCTTTGCAATATCAAGCATAAGAGACTCAAATGATAATTTGATTATAAATACAGTTTTTGGCTTTTTATTTATAAATTCTTAAAAAAATTTTTGTAAATATTTGATTTATTCTTTTTTTGAAGACATTAATTTCTAATTTTTATTTATATTTTCTTTAGGATAAGTTTTTTTTATGGTGTGACTTGTTTATTTTATTTGTTCTAATTTTAGTTCTAGTTTAATATTTATGCTATTCGAAAACTTACCTGACACTCCATTGGTTTGGTTAGCATCAAATAACTGGTAGTCTATTTCAATTCAATTTTCTGCGTTAATTTAATATTTTATAATAAATTAATTTCTTTTCATTTTCTTTTGCAGGAATTTTAAAAGGTGGTAGATTGTGTTACTTCTATCTTTTTCAGATGCAAAAAGCACTGAATGTAGATGCACTTCATCAAATAACTCAAAACTATTTTTAAAGTGATAAATATGCAGCAAAATAGTTCTTTAGAAGAGCTTTCTGGAATAAAAGCTTCTGACTTGCGGGAAGGAAAATCGTTTATTTGTAATGTATGCAGCAAAGGGTTTTCTGAAAAGAAAGATTTGAGTAGGCATATATTAATTCACACTGGTGAAAAACCTTTTGTTTGTGAGATATGCAACAAGAAATTCTCTCAAAAGAGTAATTTAAGCACACATCTGTTAATTCATACTGGTGATAAACCTTTTGTTTGTGAAATATGCAACAAGAAATTCGCTCTAAAGGATCATTTAAGAAAGCATCTGTTAATTCATACTGGTGAGAAACCTTTTGTGTGTGAAATGTGCAACAAGAAATTCTCTCAAAAGAGTAATTTAAGCACGCATCTGTTAATTCATACTGGTGATAAACCTTTTCTGTGTGAAATATGCAACAAGAAATTCTCTGAAAAGGGTAGTTTAAGCAAGCATCTGTTAATTCACACTGGTGAGAAACCTTTTGTGTGTGAAACATGCAACAAGAAATTCTCTCGGAAGAGTCATTTAAATAAACATCTGTTAATTCATACTGGTGAGAAACCTTTTGTGTGTGAAATGTGCAACAAGAAATTTTCTGAAAAAGATAGTTTAAGCAAGCATCTGTTAATTCATACTGGTGAAAAACCTTTTGTATGTGAAATATGCAAAAAGAAATTTTCCGATAAGAGTCATTTAAGCAGACACCTCTTAATTCATACTAGTGAAAAACCTTTTCTGTGTGAGATATGCAACAAGAAATTCTCTCGTAAGGATATTTTAAACAAACATATGTTACTCCATACTGGTGAGAAATCTTTTGTTTGTAAGATATGCAATAAGAAATTCTCTCGTAAGGATATTTTAAACAAACATATGTTAATCCATACTGCTGAGAAATCTTTTGTTTGTAAGATATGCAACAAGAAATTCTCTCGTAAGGATATGTTAAACAAACATATGTTAATCCATACTGGTGAGAAATCTATCGTGTGTTAGAGATGCAACAAGAAATTCACTTGTAAGGATGTTTATTTCTTAATTTAATTTGCTGGAAAATATTTTGCGCATGTGATTTGCATTAAGTATTCTCTGGAAAGTGTTTTTTCAGCATAGATCGTTAGCTCATAGTCGTTAGCAATTCAAAGAAGTATTTCTTGTATGAAAACAGCCTAAGCTATGTGCAAACTTTATTCAGTGTCTTAAGGGGACTGGCACGAACCAACATGGTGCTATTATGGCATGTGGTACGAGCAAAGGAGAAGCAAAATCTGGTATATGTCATGTTTCCTGCACCGGAAACATACCATTGAACAATATGGTCACTATGATAAGAAAACTCGTATTCAAACATTATGCTATGTCATCCATGGATCACATCTCCGAATACCTGCCTGAAGCGTTAAGTGCATTAGACACTCGTGTTAGTGCCAGTCTCTAGAACATATCCTTTAGTGTAGGTTTGCAGCTGTGCTATTGTTTTATCAAATGATATCAGATTTGAAAAGTCTTAAAGATCATCATAAGACATTCGACTATAGATCGAAATATTTTCTTGCTACGATAGGAAGTTGCAGATATGTGTGCATGCGATGTGCAGCATAAAAATTTTGGTGATTTTCTCTTTGCTAGGCTCCAATGTTATAAATATAGTTGGAGACGATAATATCTCCAAATGCTGCCACTTTAAGCCTGAAATGCTTATAGAATGGCAAGACTCATAGCTAACTCGAGATCAAAGAAAACACGAAAAGCTGCCATTTGATAACTCATATTGTTCTATTTTTTCAGAAATAGTCATATCTGATGTCTAATCCTATTCCAAAATTTTTACCTTTCTATATGCACTACATTTTGAAATGTGAAAACCTATTTTTAAATTAAATTGCATGGTTTAAAATTATCTTAATTTTTTCTCAGGAAAGGCCTGCAATTTTTTTTAAATTAAAGTACAATATTAATGTGTTTTAGATGTATCGAATTAAACTCGCCTGTTCCTGCCAAAACTCTTGTTTGTTATGTCATCCGCTTAAAAATGGGATTTTATTTTTTCTTATTTTTTTCGCCAATGCCTTTGACCTTCCGATGAAATTCCTAGTTCTGTATTCACTCGCAGGCTCCACTTTTCATCATTCCACTTTTGTAGGAAAATGTCTGCGACTGAGCTTGGTGCTGTACTTGTGTAAAGCTTTGAAATACTGAACAAAGCTGCCAAGGTTTTATCGCCGCTGGTGATTTTATGTTTATTCTCAGATTTGTTTTTTGTCTGTTAATAAAGAATAGTTGACTTTTATTATCAGTTCTTTTTTTATTTTTGTACTATGTACATTAGACAGATATTTCTTAAAAATAAAACAAATTATATTTTATGTAAATGTTGTATTTATTCAAATTAAAAAGATCTCGATAAAGAACGAATAAACTAAAATATCGGTTAATTTCTAAATATACTAAAAAACTCCAGAAAATTGTTAAACAATATCCATCGGTTTATAAATTTAAAGAAAACTGTTTTACTGCTAATTTAAAAAAAAACATAATGCAGTGATTTATAAAATATTTTGGAGCAGTTACTCATTAAATAATAGATTCAGCTTACAACGCTAATTTAAAAATAAAATTATTTAAACTTGTTAGCTATGGACAGTTTATAGAACGCTCATATATTTTTATTTTTCAAATTTTACATCATATATATATATTTTACCGTGAAACATTTAGATTGGAGAATTTCGACTTCAGTGATGAATTCAGGGGTGACTCGGGGTGGGGGCATCCCCCCCGGAGCAATAAAATGTCTCTCCCAGGAAATTTTGAGATTTTGTAATTTTAATGGTCAAAAATTGCACTTCCCCCTCGGGACTCTAAAATCTCCTGATGAGATAGAATAGCATGAATAATGAAGTTCCTAAAGACTGTATGTTGATATTTATAATGGTTTGGTAATTACTGTAATTATCAGTGTTGAATTCAGGGAGTGGCCCAGGGGGAAATTTAAATCCCCCCGGAAATTTTGATATTTTATGTTCTTAATGGGCAATTTCTCCCCCCCCCCCTGGAACTCTACAAAGTTGTCCCCCAAAGTAAAGTGTCTGAATTCGACACTCGTAACTATATAAAGAAAACTAAGTACAACATACCTAATGACAGTTTATTTCCTCTTAAAATAATCCATGATAGAGATTTGTTTTTGTTCTAGTTGATGAATTTCGAAAACAGTTCTTTTTCAAGTTTCACACTTTTTTTTCAAGTTCATACAAATAAGAAAAGAGAATTTCAGCAGCTGAATTAAATTGCAAACAGTCTCAAATAATGGCCAAAGCTTTTACGCGATGGTATGATTCGGAGGAAATTTTGCATTATCTATTTCATTATTATCATCACCATCATTATCAACCATTTGATTAATAATGTCTCAATATATCTTTATTCAGTTGAAACAAAATTATCACCAATGTCATCAAATTCATTGAAATAAACTTATCCATGAGATACAATTTGTCATTCGTCATTAGTAAGACCTATATCACAATCTCCTTCGATTTCGTTATTTTTGTCACAACTTTCATATTCACCAGGAAATAAAAAAACAGCTTTCTTTTTTTTAAGTAGTTCCTTATGAAACACTCTTGAATTCTATGTTCAAGAACTCGAGAAAATCAAAATTGGAAACATTTGTGCAAGTCAAAACGTAATGATTTATCGAAAAGAAAATACTTATATAAAAAATTTGATGAGATAAAAAAAAAACATTTTCATATTGAAACTATGAGGTAAATTAATTTCTGTAAAAAATCTGATGTAAAAAAATATTTCACGTTTTAATGTAACAGTAGAGAAGCATTGTTAAATAATTAATTGTGTTAATTATTTATTATTAACTTTTTAATATCAATTTTATGTTTGTCGTATAAAAATGAGTTCATATACACTTAGTAATAATATTAAAATAATTTTTTTTTAATTACAAAACACATAATATGAATTTTTAAATGTTAAAATTCAGTTAAAATGTAATTAAAATAATCAAGTACTGATGTTAATAGTTAATTTTATTTAAAACATCTTAATACTTTCAAGCCTTATTCAGGCTCTTCCTCAGAGAATATTTAAGTTTATTTATATAAATAAACAAAATTTGTACAAATAAAGTAAACTATTCTCTGAAGAAAAGTCTGATTAAGGCTTGAAAGCATAGGCGTAGCGTCGGGGGGGGGGGGCCGGGGGGCACGTGCCCCCCCAATCATCTGTACCCGGGCGCCAGAACAGGAAGCGTAGGGGCGCCAAATGAAGGCTTTTTTTGTCTTTATATGCAAAAATTTATGCATATATCGAATTTGAATAAAAAGATCCCACAAATGGAAAATTCAAAAGCAAAATTGAACCAAGTGTATCTTTATGCATTCTGTCATTAAATAAATCAGTCTCTACTCAAAAACACTCTTCTGTGCGAAACTGTACTTCATCGACCATTGCCAAAAAACAAACGATTTCCCTAGGGATTGCAGAGGGGGCGTTATATGAAGATTTTGTTTGTCTTACATACAAAAATGTATATTTATGGAATTTGCATAAGAATGTCTCACAGCGTGAAACCAAGCGATTTCCCTAGGGTTTGCAGAGGGGGCGCCAAATGAAGATTTTGTTTGTCTTTACATACAAAAATGTGTATGTATGAAATTTGCATAAGAATGTCTCACAACCATAAAATTCGAAAGGAAAACTGTACCAAGTGTATCTTTATGCATTCTGTCATTAAATAAACCAGTCTCTACTCAAAAATACTCTTCTGTGTGAAACTGTACTTCATCGACCATTGCCAAAAAACAAACGATTTCCCTAGGGATTGCAGAGGGGGCGTTATATGAAGATTTTGTTTGTCTTACATACAAAAATGTATATTTATGGAATTTGCATAAGAATGTCTCACAGCGTGAAACCAAGCGATTTCCCTAGGGTTTGCAGAGGGGGCGCCAAATGAAGATTTTGTTTGTCTTTACATACAAAAATGTGTATGTATGAAATTTGCATAAGAATGTCTCACAACCATAAAATTCGAAAGGAAAACTGTACCAAGTGTATCTTTATGCATTCTGTCATTAAATAAATCAGTCTCTACTCAAAAACACTCTTCTGTGCGAAACTGTACTTCATCGACCATTGCCAAAAAACAAACGATTTCCCTAGGGATTGCAGAGGGGGGCGTTATATGAAGATTTTGTTTGTCTTACATACAAAAATGTATATTTATGGAATTTGCATAAGAATGTCTCACAGCGTGAAACCAAGCGATTTCCCTAGGGTTTGCAGAGGGGGCGCCAAATGAAGATTTTGTTTGTCTTTACATACAAAAATGTGTATGTATGAAATTTGCATAAGAATGTCTCACAGCCATAAAATTCGAAAGGAAAACTGTACCAAGTGTATCTTTATGCATTCTGTCATTAAATAAATCAGTCTCTACTCAAAAACACTCTTCTGTGTGAAACTGTACTTCATCGACCATTGCCAAAAATAAACGATTTCCCTAGGGCTTGCAGAGGGGGCGCCATATGAAAATTTTGTTTGTCTTTACATACAAAAATGTATATGTATGGAATTTGCATAAAAATGTCTCACGGCCTGAAACCAAGCGATTTCCCTAGGGGTTGCAGAGAGGGCGCCAAATTAAGATTTTTTTTGTCTTTACATACAAAAATGTTTATGTATGGAATTTGCATTAAACTGTCTCACTGCCTGAAACCAAGCAATTTCCTTAGGGGTTGCAGAGGGGGCGCCAAATGAAGATTTTTTTTGTCTTTACATGCAAAAATGTATATGTATGGAATTTGCATAAGAATGTCTTACAGCCTGAAACCAAGCGATTTCCCTAGGGGTTTCACGGGGGGCGCCAAAAGAAGATTTTGTTTGTCTTACATAGAAAAATTTATATGTATGGAATTTGCATAAAAATGTCTCACAGCCTGAAACCAAGGGATTTCCCTATGGTTTGCAGAGGGGACGCCAAATGAAGATTTTGTTTGTCTTACATACAAAAATGTATATGTATGGAATTTGCATGAAAATTTCTCACAGCCTGAAACCAAGCGATTACCCTAGGGGTTGCAGAGGGGCCGCCAAATGAAGATTTTGTTTGTCTTTACATATAAAAATGTACATGTATGGAATTTGCATAAAAATGTCTCACGGCCTGAAACCAAGCGATTTCCCTAGAGGTTGCAGAGAGGGCGCCAAATGAAGATTTTGTTTGTCTTACATACAAAAATGTATATGTATGAAATTTGCATGAAAATTTCTCGCAGCCTGAAACCAAGCGATTACCCTAGGGGTTGCAGAGGGGGCCCCAAATGAAGATTTTGTTTGTCTTTACATATAAAAATGTACATGTATGGAATTTGCAAAAAAATGTCTCACAGCCTGAAACCCAGGGATTTCCCTAGGGTTTGCAGATGGGGCGCCAAATGAAGATTTTGTTTGTCTTACATACAAAAATGTATATGTATGAAATTTGCATGAAAATTTCTCGCAGCCTGAAACCAAGCGATTACCCTAGGGGTTGCAGAGGGGGCCCCAAATGAAGATTTTGTTTGTCTTTACATATAAAATTGTACATGTATGGAATTTGCATAAGAATGTCTCACAGCCTGAAACCAAGCGATTTCCCTAGGGTTTGCAGAAAGGGCGCCAAATAAAGATTTTGTTTGTCTTTACATACAAAAATGTATATGTATGGAATTTGCATGAAAATTTCTCACAGCCTGAAACCAAGCGATTACCCTAGCGGTTGCAGAGGGGGCGCCAAATGAAGATTTTGTTTGTCTTTACATTCAAAAATGTATATGTATGGAATTTGCATAAGAATGTCTCACAGCCTGAAACCAAGCGATTTCCTTAGGGGTTTCAGAGGGGGCGCCAAATGAAGATTTTGTTTGTCTTTACATACAAAAATGTGTATGTATGAAATTTGCATAAGAATGTCTCACAACCATAAAATTCGAAAGGAAAACTGTACCAAAGCATCTCTATGCCTTCTGTCATTTAAATAGGCTAGTCTCTCTTCCAAAACCCCTATTTTATGTGAAGCTGCACCTAATCGATTATTGCAAACCAAAGCAATTCCCTGGGGGTTGCAGAGGGGACATGTGCCGCCTACGCCAAAACAAAAGACAAAAGGGGCGCCAAATGAAGATTTTGTTTGTCTTTTCATATAAAAATGTATATGTAGAATATATATTGAATTTGCATAAAAATGTCTCACAGCTTGAAAATTCAAATTAAAACTGAACCAAATGTATCTCTATGCCGTCTATCATTTAAATAGGTTAGTCTCTACTCAAAAATCCTCTTCTGTGTGAAACTGTACCTCACCGACAATTGCCCAAAACCAAGCGATTTCCCTAGGGGTTGCAGAGGGGGGCGGGGGGGAATGTGTCTCGGACGCCAAAACGAAAGGCGAAGGAGGCGTCAAATTAAGCTTTTTTTTGTCTTTACATACAAAAATATATAAGTATGGAATTTGGTAAAAATGTCTCATAGCCAGAAAATTCGAAAGGAAAACTAAATCAAATGCATCTCTATGCCTTCTGTCATTTAAATAGGTTAGCTTTTGCTTAAAAATCTATTCAGTGTGAAATTGTACCCTCACCGATAATTGCAAACGGCAACCAATTTCCCTAGGAATTGCTAAGGGAACATGTACCTTGGACGCCAGAACGAAAGGCGAAGGGGGCGCCAATTAAAATTTTGTTTGTTTTAATATATACTATAAAAAAATAATTTGAAACTAAGTGCACGATGTCGACCCGGATCTACATAAATTTAGCTTTTGTAACTATAAACAATTACTAAAGATATAAGTTAGCATAAGTTAAGCTTAGAAGTTTTACAGAATTTCATGCTATCAATGTAATGAAGGAGCGAATAAAATAAGTAAATTGATTTTGTGTATCAATTTGATAAAATCTAAAATAATGATTAAAATCAGTGTATGTTATATATTAAGATGTTGAAACAAAAGTTAGAAAGAAATTATTATAATGTCAAAGTAATCTTCCATGTTGGGGAAATACAAAAGTGCAGCTTAAGTCTGCTTCTTTCTTAATTTAATTAATTTTGTAAAGATGGTTTTCTTTTATTAATAACTTGTAAATAAATATGATTAATCGAGACATTATCTCAGTCTGTTTTATTTAGTGATAAGTTTATGTGTGTCATCTTTTCTAGGAATAATTTCCTTGTAGCATATGTGTTACATTTTTCTTTTTGGGTTACAATTGATTTACAAGGAAAAACTTCTTATAGTCCTATTAAAATATTTCAATTTTTTTTTGGGGGGGGGGCAAAGTTATTTTAAATTGAAAATTTACGTAAAATTTATAAGTGATAGGGCCCTTGTAAATAATCACAATGCAAACTTATGTATTTATTTTAATTAACATTAAATAATTAACCTATTTAGAGCGACGGTTATATTTAATTATTTTTTTATCTCGAGATGTCTTATCACTAGAATTACTTTTGATGTATGATCACAATGATTTGTCATTTTAAGTAAATTAAATTGTACCAAAATTACTTTAGGTGCGGTTAGGAAATGCTTGGATAGAGTATGTACAATTTTAACTAGTTATAAAGAGTGTATTTATATCTTTCCAGCAAACTGCAAAACTTAATAGTATTTCACTTATTTAAAAAAAAAAAAAAAAAAAAAAAAAAAAAAAAAAAAAAAAACTTTTGTGTTGTTATATATTACAGTGTCAGTATTAACCATTCAAAATGCATTAGGTCAATGTTTTGAGAATCTAAAGAAATTTTGTTCTATGATTTCCTTGGGAGGCAGGGTGTAAAATCCGAGAACACTGTTTCCAACTGGCACAAAATATCATTTTATAACTAGCGCATGAAGCAAAAATATCAAATGATATAAAATACAACTCATGATTACCTTATTATTTTATAAGAAGCCCAAAAAAAACTTTTGTTAAGTTGTAATACTTTATTATTGATTTTATTTTTAAAAAAAACCTACAAACTAAAATTTTTATCATTGCTCAATATTGTAAGAAATTGTTTTTTCAATGTAACTCTCAGATCCAAACTGCATTTTTTCACACATTTTTTTTATCCTAACAGGTGCTCTTATTTTCAATTTTATAACTGAAAAGTATTTTCTACTTTTCGATAAACTCAGAAATACCTTTAGAAGAGTTGTCAATTTGGCATTTCGAACTGAATTTCCGGGCGGTGATAGTGAGAGTGAAGCAAAAAAAATTACCTCCTTGAGACAGTAACCTGCCTTAAGATTTAATTCGTTTATCGGAAAATAGAAATAAAAACATTTGATCATAAATCTCTTCAATAATCACGATTGCAATTGTCATGCTTTTAAGTTTAAAATTTAGTCAGAAAATATGTCAGTTTTGTTTTTGTTGTTTTTTGTTGTTATGCAAGGGGGAAAAAAATATCTTTTCGAGAATCGGCTTAAATATGTGTTTAAATTCTTTATTTTCTGTGTTTGGAAACATATATTTTCTTTATATATTTACAAATTCATTTTCATTAGTATATATAATACAATGAAGATTTGAAACTAGAAAAGTCCTGAAAATTTTCACCATGATTTTCAATAATATATTCAACTGTCTTCGAGATTTATTATTGTTATTATTCATCTTATTATTATTAGGGGTTTTTTTTCCAGTCCATATTTTCAATGAATCTTGTAGCAAAGAATATGAAAAATACCATTTTTTCTTTTAAAAGATATATTTTCAAAAATAAATATTTTTGTAAATTACAAAGATGATTTAATTTTTTTTCTGTAAAATTTAAAACTTTTTAAAAAACTTAAAAAGAATTACATTTTTTAGAAAATATATCGATCTTCAAACATGATTAATATTTAAAATTTTTAAATTAAAATTTATATTTTTAAATCAAAATTGACCTTTTTTTTTTTTTTTTTTTTTTTTTTGTATTTATTACCCATTATACGTAGCATAGGGTAAATCTTGTAATCGTTTTGAAAATCGAAAATTTTTTTTTTGCGGATTTACATATTTTATTTACTGCAGATTCCAAAAAACATTTTTATTTCCAGAAAAAAAAAATTGCCATCCGTCTGTGTGTTTATAAATGCTCTATCTCTCGAACAAATTGAGATAGAGACTTGAAACTTTGTATGTTCTTAGTATGTAAGAATGGAATGAAGCCTATTTAACCCTTTAAAACCTAATCCGCCCCGATACGGCCCTGTCATTGAACGACGATTACAGCCGAATCCGGGCGGGTATGGAGAATTTAGGGGTGTAAGGAAGTGAAAGAGATGGGTTTCACCCTATCTTGAGGGGTGTTTCTCTATCTTTGCCGATTACTTTGTTTGGCTGACAGTGATGGAATACTCACATGTGGCTTATATTTACTTCTTTTTGCAGTTAAAAGGATTCTCTTGAGGGGATGTTATTATTTTTTCTTCTAAAGCTTTTTATTTCAAAACAGTATGATATCAGTACTTTTGTTTTATTATTAAGTATCAGGGCTGTTATTAAGTTATTTAATTACACTTAATTCAAAATGACCAAAAGTCAGGTAAAGGAGAAAAACAATAAGAAATAGATGCAATGTTATTTGAATAAGATGATAGATATTTAGAAAATTAAGATAATGGAAAGTTAAAGAAGCAAAATGGAAATTGCACATTTTCTACGATAAAAATTTGCTTCCACACCTCCATCCCACCCGATTTTCAAAATTCTGTCAAGGAATAATAACATCTAAGTTCAAAAGTGATCGCCAATATTTTTCATATCACAGGCACATTTAAATTAAGTGCGGTCCTAAAAAAAATAAATAAATAAAATTCAACAACAAAATATTTTGTTACATACTTACTTTAAAAAGAAAAAAAAACATTTCACTAGCAACCAATTAATTGCAACTAAACTGGTTTTCATGGAGAAGATTTTCTTCATTATTGTCAGTGCTGTCAGTGGCACTATTGTCAGTGCTGTCACATTGAATACTTGGTTTAAAAGGAAAACTTAAAACAAAAAAAAAACTTAAAAAACTGAGAGTATTTTCTTTTACAAAATAAATAAATAAATGAAATTTGATTAATTTTTTGTTTACAATATGGATAAATTAAAATAGATTTTTTTTTATTGTGTTAAACATTCATATCTAGATTTAGTATAATTTCCAATCTTTAAAACGAATTTAGATTTCTTTTATGTCCTTGGATTATGGAATTTTTTGGATTTATTTCAATTTAATTTTGGTAATGCACGTCAATTCAGAGGAAAATTTAAAATATTTCAGATCAGGGTTGGCATGGTTTAAACCAGGCCTGTCCAACGTTTTGCTAAGTAGGGACGCATCTCAACTCTCACTGAGCAACGAGGGGCGCCATTATGAACATGATTCAAAACATGCAAAAAAAATTATCTCACAATATTAGGACCAAACACATATGCAAATGCATCTAGCAGGAGAAGACATAAAAATCCTATCAATCTAAAGCTACATGAAAAAAAATTATTTAATTAAAAAATAAAAAACATTTTAGATAGTAGTAAATTTCGGATCATATACATTTTTATGTGAGAGGCTGTTTCCAAAAATTTTTGAAGTGGAAAGAGCTAGAAACTTAAATCTTGCTTATAATTAAAATAAAAAGATAATCCAGGCACATTGTTGGGTTTTCTTTTAAAACGATAAAAGTTTTCCTAGATTTATTTTGGAGACGCAAATTTGTCAGTATGAAAAGTACAGAAGCAAAGACAAGCATGATATAGTGGCCAATCCATGGGTAGTTACAAAGAGATAGCATGAAAGAGCATTAACTGATGAAAATCATTTCAAACGATATTATAGAATTTTTAAAAAACAGAATGGATGAAATTGCCTTACATTTCAGTGGTCTGAGGGGAAAATGGCATAATTTTTCCTTCTTATAAAACAATAGGCCGTTGAATCAATATCAACAATAATAGTAAAGTCGTTTAACTTCCATGCATGATGGTAGGATGCTTATTTTTTTACGTTTTACCTTCTTATATATTTAAAACTTATTGCCAATTTTTATCAACTCTCATCATCATAATTTCGTAAAATGCTTTATAAGGAATAACTATGAAATAAAGAAGAAACGCAATAACACTGTAAAGTACGTTTTCCTTTTTGAAGTGTGAAATACACTTACACTTTAAAAGTATTTTAAGAAAATATTAAGGGTTTTAAACAAAGTATCCTTTAAAATAGAATTTTATTTTTAAAAATGCAAACAGAAAAACTTCAAAAGGGCGCCAAGAAAAGCCTCAAAGGGCGCCGCGTTGGACAGCCCTGGTTTAAACCAATAGGTTTGAACCATGGTTTAAACCAACTGGTTTTTTTCTCAAAAAAAAAAAAGTTTTTATAGAAAAAATCTAATGAAATTTTCTCTTTTTTTTCTTTAATTTACATGTTCCAGAAAATTGGATATATATAATATTTACTTTTAACACTTTATTTCAGCAATATGCATAAAATATAATCAATTTAGGTTTTTTTTTTTTTTTTCAATGTGTAGGACTAATATCAGTATGTGTTGGTGAACATATCTATTGCTTTAAAGAAAAAGATTCAAACATGTGAATTGACCAAACATAAAATAGACTTTAAATATTCAATTTTTTTGTATAAAATATTTTATTTTCTGAAAAAACACAGATTATCGTAATTAATAACATATCATTATGCTTTCTAAGATTATGCTCATCTGTAAAAGAAATTTTTCTTGATTGGGGAGATTATCTTGAAAAATTAAAATCAAAACACGAAGTTGAATAAGAAAGCATTCAAAGACTGGGTGCTAGTTATAGCATTTTAATTATAACGATATTATTTTTTTCCTTGTTATGACTGAATCTAATGACCAAAAATTTTGACTTCAAATTGTCACTCCAAAAACTAACTCCCCAAAAGTATTCGAATAACTGTGGAAAAGAATATTATTTTTATCGATCTATATCCAAATGTTTATTATTAATAATCAAAAGATTGTTTATAAAGATTTTCAGATTATCAATGCTTCATTGTATAGAGTAGTTTACTGTCTGAGCATAAGACTGTTTGCAAATATATTGTTTAAATTAAAATTTCTTTTTTGAATTTTCTACATACATTTACTGTAATTATTTAATTTAAATTATTTTAAAATGAAGTTTACTACTTATGATCCAATATTATAATGTTTAAAACACTACTTATAATCCAATAATTTTTTTTATGAATAAATATGCATGTATATGTAACAAGAAAGGATGTTTTTAAAAAAACCCGGTTTAAACAAAAAAAAAAAAAAAAAAACAGTTTTTTTTTTGGGGGGGGGGGGTCAAAAGAACCAGATTTTTTTCCATCCCTGTTTCAGATGAAATCTGATTTCTTTGATCCGTCTTTTAATTTATTAGAGACAGTCTTGGCAATTAGTAAAAATATTAAAACTTAAAAGCGTTATTTATTTTTGTATTAAAATATTTATAAATTAAAACAAAAATATAGGGAGATGTTCCAATGTATAATTAATATTCTTTCTATTATGCAATATAATAAAACATCTAAAAGAGGAACTATTTAAGGGGAAAAATAGTTTTAGTTTAGACAATTTGTGAATTTGGCGGTAAAAGTATGATAAAAAATTTTACTTTTTATGGAAAAAAGAATCTACTCATAACTTACGAAAGTAAAAATGGAATTTTCAACTGTTTGTAAGAGATTTTTAAACAGTACCATTGTTGCCTTTTTTATAATTCATATAATTTATAAATTTATGATAATATCTGGATATAAACCATACATTGTCATTGCAATTTTATTTTATAAATCCACTGTGTCCACAGCTAGCAATTTAAGGATTATCAATAACTTAAAATAATAAAGAAAATTAAAGAACTTTGATAATTTTTCCCTGCTCAAAAGTGCATTTTTTATAGATAATTCTGCATCACATTTCAAACTCCTTGAGCGTGTAAATAAGTAGCTTCAGGGTTTCCAGGAAATAACACCCTGATTTTAAAATTAAATTTCTCAAAAACAAAGATCGACAGAACTATGCGGTAAACGGTTTGTTTATTAGGTAAGCTGTAAAAATCTTATATAGAAGTTTCGAACGGTGAATCTTTGGAAAATATTGTGTTCTGATTGCAAAGAATGCTTTGATTTGACATTTTTCTTGTTTAAGATTGCTTGCAGAGATAGAGTTTTTCGGCTTAAATTGCCATAGTTTAAAGATTTTTGGAATTAAATTTTTATAATTTCGAAATTCAAGAAATTTAGTTCGAAAAATCGTTAAACTATAGCACTGTAAGCCGAAAAACTCTATCTCTGCAAGCAATCTAAAACAAAAAAAATGTCAAATCAAAGCATTCTTTGCAATCAGAACACAATCTTTTCAAAATATTCATCGTTCGAAACTTCTGTATAAGATTTTTACAGCTTACCTAATAAACAAACCGTTTACAGCATAGTTCTGTCGATCTTTGTTTTTGAGAAATTTAATTTTAAAATCAGGGTGTTTTTTGCTGGACACTCTGTATTTGGACATAAGAATAGTTTTAATAGTGTTTAATAAATCACATGTATTACTCACTAGTTTTAAATTCTGAAGAACTATTCTAACTGTTCTAGTCATTTTTTAATCTTAGAACATGATATGTGTAGTTGCCTTTATTCAGAAATTATGAAAGCGAATAGTATTTTCCATTTTTCGATAGAAGCATGCGTTATTTTTGAAAATATTATCAAAATTGACGTTTTGAACCACAATCTTCGATGGGAAGCAGTAAAAAAATTGTCATGAGTGAAATAATCAAATAAAAATCATGATGTAAGGCATTTAAATTAGGAAAAAAAGAGAGAAGAAGAAGTCTGAAATTTTGAGCAAGGAATATATATATATATATTAGAATCACCTTATAAATGCTTGCTCTTAAATTGTACTGTAAAAGCTTTATTACCTTTTTTAAAAACATTCTTTAAAAATTTCTGAATTTTAAATTCTGAAGATAAGTGTGAATCCAGTCCTAAAATAAGCCAATTTCTTTTTTTCTTTCTTTTTTTTTTTCATTTCATTTCATACTCTAATAGATGATACCGAAATACTTACATTATAATGAAAATAGTAAGGCAAGAATGTGCTGAATTCCGTTGATATGTACAAATATTATACAGACATAAATACAATAAATATAATAAACCCAACTGGAATGAAAAAAACTGCCCCTTTTGGGGTTTTTCTCCAGCTGGGTTTATTGTATGTATGATATTTATATTATTTTTGTATATTTATTTTATGCACACATAAAATGTTTGCCCACTTTTTTCCTGATGATATATTTTTAAAGATACAATATCTTTTTTTGTAACATTCCTATTAATTTTTGTTGTTCTATGACTATTACCCTTTTTATGCTCCCATAATTAGCAGTATGCGGAGCGTCGTGGGAAAACCGTTTTGCACAAAAGCACTTGTCAAAGAATACTATTAGAAGCCTTTCTTCCAATTTTTTTAATTTATAAACAGACTCTAAACTTCAGCATAAATACTTTCTACCAGACAAGAAAGCAATAAATGATTTTTTTTCCTAGAATTAACACTCAAAGAAATAAACAGGTTACTATTCTCCCTTGTTTGTTTCCGACAACAACCAGCAAAAACATGCGGGGGAAGGGAAAGAATAATCATACATCAACATGACATTTAAACCACGCCTCTCCCATTAACAAGTATAGTACACAGAAATGTAAGAAACGGACGAATCCATTTTACGATATCGCTCTTTTATTAGGTCAGGATTTAAGGGCAGTAAATATTTCCCTTCTGCCGGTGTTAAAGAGTTAATATCAGTAACCTTGATTATTCGGAACTATTTTTTTCGGAATCTCGAAAAATTCGTTCTGATGAAAGGTATATGAAGTTTTTCGAAATTTTGTATTTTAATGAGTGGGTGTAAAAGGCAATAAAGTAACACAAATTTTGCATAAAGAATGATGTCGATCGGATTATTAGTTGCCGATATATTTGTAATCCTATTTTCCACATTCTTCGGTTTCGCAAGACCCTGTATTTCAATTTCAATTCAAAGATATATTTTAATTGAAAATGAGACCCTTAATCCGACGCAGTAAACTGTTAGTTAATATGATTATTATTTTTGGAGTTATAAGGATGTTTCGGTTACACAATTCGGTACTACTTGAGTAGCTTGGCGTTTTATATAATTTGTCGAAATTGGTTCATCAGCAATTCATTAACTCCTTCGTGACGGGATCCTTTTACGAAATTTTTAATGTTAGTCAACAATTTTTTAAAACAGAAATTTGTGCATTATTAAATCAGGGAAATGCTCCAATTAAATAAGGCAAATTTTACAGTAAAATTTTGCTGGCGCGGATAAACAAAGATTCTTAAGTCTTTTTGCGGCACGTATACGCGTCGCATTATATTTAATAGAGCATTACTATGTACATTAAAATTTTTAAATATACGATTAAATTTTGTTTTGAAATTGCAATGCATTTTATAATTATTTCATACATGTTTTATTTTCATATATTATATTATGCATATCCATGATGGGTAAGTATTACGGTGGCCCCCAATGACTAGTTTTTTATTCATTTTATTTATTCATTCATTTCACATTAACGGCTCTACGTAAAAATTTAAGCGAAACAGATAAAATATGGACCATTTTCATTGGTTATGAACTTCGCGAGAATAACAATTATAAATGTGTTTCACGAACCGATACTAGTTTGACAAAATCACTATAGAAATTATAATATGCCCAGATTAGAGATCATATAATCGGACGATCATATCGTATCTGCACAAACTCAATTTCATAAGCAGAGTCGTGCTGGACTGAGCCTTATGATACATTATACCTTTTTGTTTGTTTGTTTGTTTGTTTTTTTTTCAGTATAGTCGAGTCAGAGCGAAACTGGATCAAGTTGTTTACAATGGGACAAGCAATTATGTTTTGAAGAAAATTAATAGATTAATCGGGCCTCTAAACAAATGTAAAGGACCGGGCCAGCAAAAAAAAAGTGAACGAACCTGCCGTTCCGGATCGATAAAAAAAATTAAGCAGGCCTACCGGCCCAATATAAAGATGGGCCGATGAATTTGACTTTCGCAGGAATATGTATAATTGTGCGTCACGAGCCGATGATAGCTTGACAATATCAATAAAGAATTGTACGAAGTGTCCAGCATATAGATCGGCTCGGACAGTTATATGGCATCTGAATCAGGGCTTAATTTTTTTCAGCTCAGGCTTGTACCGGGTTAAGATCAGGCTTGCATTTTTTTTACACAGTCGAGACGGGACAAAACTAGGTTTAATTTTTCTCAGGATGTAGAGGGCAAGGAATATGTTCTGTAAAAATGTTATTAGCGATAATGAACGTATATTAATATAATCTTTGTAAGTTCAACTTAAGGTTACTCTCAAATTCCCAGCTTAACAACGTGAAATTTGACACACTTTCTGACTCATTTTTCTTTATAAAGGCATAAAATTAACAGGCTGACGATTAAAGTAATTTGTAATCGATTAGCATTTTCCATTTTTTAAAATAAATAAATAACTTTTTGATTTATAACCTGTTTTAATCACTTGATGACAAGTTTTTCTTCTCCCTAGTACGATTGCGTCTTGAATTTCGATTCAAAATGACAACTTTGGCAGTATTTTCTCAAAGATTTTTTGTCTTTTACGAAAAATGGAAAATTCCATTCGATTACACAGTTTCTGAATACAAACGTCTGCCAATTTTATGTGTTTTTGAAAAGAAATGAATTCAGAAATGTATCAGAAAATAGCTAAATTGGATCAGAATAATAATTTACTGAAAAATTCGGGTGTCATCCATAAAATAATTTTTCCGTAGCTAGAAAGAAACATAATATAATTACCCAAAAAGAACTATTACAAAAGATGCAGCTATGTTTTAACTACAAATCCACATTAGAACCAACGGAATTAAAACGCTTGTCACAACGTGGGATAAGTTTTTGAGTTCAGTATCATACAAGTCTGCCAGGCAGGAACTTGTTACAGTTGTCAACTCACGTCTCATCAACCGTTAAAATCTTGTTGAGGTATTCATTTCCTTCATCGTGATATCGCTACAGAAACATCAATGCTGCTTTCCCACGTTTGTTTTTGTGTTAAGTTGCAAGTTGATTCGGCACCCACCTGGCGCACAGTTTCCAGATAAAAGGTGTTTCGGAGTGGTTTCCTGCATTGAGAATCTTTTTCGCGCTATTTATAGCGATACCACGCTGAGGGCAACGAGTACATCAACAGGATCAAGTCCGGGGAGTTATGTTTTGTTTCTGTTTTAATTCAGTGGAAAACTCCTTTTTCGATAACCCTCGTATTTCAAAATCTACTTTTTCTATAGTTTCAAAAGTTAGGATTTTTTTTAAACCACCTTTTTTTTAAATTCTAACCTACATCAAGTTTTATGAATCTTTATTTGAATATTGAAAAGTCTTAAATGTCTAAGCAATTATTAATGCTGCTATTGAGAATTTCAGGCATTTGCAGGGTATTTTGTGAACACATGGTAATTTAAAGTATACTGTAAAATTATCCAATTAATACTTATGTTTTTTCACTGATTTTTTGTACGAACAGGACCTGGCTCTAAACTATGAAAATATAAACAGGCCGGGCTCGGGTGAAACTTTTAATACCCACGCCGGGCCGTGCTGAACCCGTGCCTGAAAATTCCTGTAAATGTAGACCTCTAGCTGCATGTTTCACTGGAAGGACATGCTAAAGAGACGGTCACCACATGTACGAAATTTATTCTGCAAGCCATTTTTTGACCGACAATCATTTTCAGGGAATTTCTTTATCTCTCTTGATCGCCTTCCTCCCTGTTTTAAAACATAGTGAACTCTTTGACAAAAAAATGCAAATTTCTGTATGTTTTAGTTCTGAATTTCTTAATTAAAATTAAACCTTTTAAAGTTCCAAAATAAACGCTAAATAATTATTTAATAGAATTAATTTATGTTTGTTAGTTTTATGACGCCTACCAAAAGAAAAAGATTTTTTATTACTTTTTTGGGACTAAGAGGGGGGGGGGGGAGACGGGGGGCGCCAAATTGAAAATTTGCCAAGGGGCGCAGTTTTTACTTCGCTGGTGCCCCCCCCCACAAAAGTTTTGGTCACGCTACGCCTATGCTTGAAAGTACTTAGAGGTTTTAAATAAAATTAACTATTAACGTTTCTTTTGATTATTTTAATCGTCTTTTAATTAAACCAAGATGTTTTAAAGTTTATTTTATAAGTTTTGTGTTTAAAAAATAATGTTTTTGAATATTATTACTAAGTGTATATGATCTCATTTTTATACAACAAGCATAAAACTAATGTTAGAGAGTTAATTATGGAATAATTAACACACAATTAATTAATTAACAATACTTGTCTATTGTTACATTGAAACATGGAATATTTTTCGACATCAGATTTCTTAATCTACCTCATGATATAAGTATGAAAATAATTTTTATCTCATCAGATTTTTATATAATTATTTTTTCGACAAATCATCAGTTTTTGACCTGCTTAAATGTTGCAAATTTAGAGTTTCTCAAGTTCTTGAATAGAGAATTCAAGCGTACGTCATAAGAATTATTATTATTTTTTTTAAAAAGCTGTTTTTTATTACCTGGTGAATATAAGTTGTGACAAAATTAACGAAATCGAAGGAGATTGTGATATAAGTCTTACTAATGACGAATGAGAAATTATCTCATCGACTTTTTTTTAATGAATTTTTGTTGATATGGATGATAATTTCGTTTCGACTGAATTAAGAGATATTGAGTCATCATTAATGAAATGGTTGATGGTAATGATGATAATGATAATGAAAAAGATGATGCAAAAGTTTCACCAAATCATACGATGGTGTTAGAAGCTTTGGCCATTATTTGGGACTATTTGCAATTTAATTCAGCTACTGAAACTCTCTTTTCTTATTTGTAAGAACTAGAAAAAAATTGTTTTTGAAATTTTTCAGTAAAAACAAAAACAGACATCTATTATAGATTGTTTTGTGGGGACATAAATTGTTATTATGTATTCTAGACCTTGTTTTATTTTTATAGTTACAGTAATTGTCAAATCATAATAAATATCATCATACACTCTTTAGAAATTTTGTTTTCATGCTCTAATGGAAATGTATAATGCGTTTTAGAATCTGACTAGACTTTTTTTACTTATGCATTTCTCCTTCTCATGTCCTTTTTTCTGTTGGTCAGTTGGGCTGGCGCATAAGAGAAAATTCACTGTCTTTCACATTCAAAGGGTTTTATCTCCAAATAGGATATTTTATGTTTTGTTTACGCATTCTTTTTGAAGTAAGATTTCTTTCGTTGATCACGAGAATAAATGCGACTTTTGAAGTCCTGATGAAGAGGGTATCATTTAAGCATTCAAAACATGCGCTCCTTGACTGAGTAGATCTGATTTCTTATGTTCTAAGTAAGATTGGCTAGGATCTTACTCTGATGAAGAAATGTTTTACATATTTATCATTTGACTTACTAGCTGACGTCTTTATATAACGAGACCATCAAAGAGTATAATAAATTCATCTTGTTTCACTCAAACACTATAGGAGACGACTTTTTTTCTTTAACTTAGGAGATTGGTTTAAAAACGTGGAAAATCGCTGAATTTCGCTAAATCAAAAAGTACCTAATTTTATAAAATAATGCTTTGTGCATAAAGAGCAATACAAAAATATTTAATGGGTTAAAATATTATGACGCAGCAGTTTATGTAATGGTTCTGAGAATTTTAAAAATAATGATATGAAATTTTGTATGACGCTACGATATTAGCTAAAAACTATTTATTTGTATTATTTACTTTATCATTTTATTTTTGTTTCATTTACAATTGCACGTGCAAAAGCTATGTCCAACATGGAAAGATGTATAACATTTTATTCACGGATTGGATTGATTTTTTTTTTATCCACATCACTCATAAATTCAAAAGATGAGTTTTTTAAGACATGATATAAAATGTAAGTAAATCTTTGATATAGTTTTATAAGATTTGATTAAAATTCAATTTAAGTATTTTTTGATTTGGTAAAATATATTTACACATTTAACAAATATTATTAATTTTACAATTCCCTGTTAAATGTATATATTTTATTGAATCTCTATTATGCATTGAAATCAGAGCCGTAACTTGAAGTTAATAATAGGGTGGATTCAAAAAAATATAGGAGGGGAGGTCATTTTTTCTCTTTCTCTCTCTGGCGCAAAAAGATAAATTAGTGCATATTCACATTGTAGATACTATAATTCTTATTAAACTGTTGTAATAACTTCATTTTAAGCAAAGAAAAGAACGATGATGATGAAAAATTCGATTGTATAACTAGTGAAAAATTAAACATCATATTAGCTTCATATGTGCAAAAGAATGAGCGAGTGTTGAAACATTTATTTTAGTTACAGTTTATTAAATCTGCAAAAGTGTGAGAGGAACTAAACTAAATTAGATTTTTGAACAGAATTTCTTTTGGATTTTCGGAACAGAAATTCCTTTAGTAACCTCAGAATCTTTTCCAGGAGAGTCCTAAAATGCTTTAGGGATGAGGGCGAACCCCACCCCCCTCCATAGCTACGGCCCTGAATGAAATGTATTTATTTCAATAAACTGATTTATCTTTCGTGTAATATTTTACCAAATTTAAGTAAAAGTTTTGTGATCAATTTTTTTGTGTCAGATTATCCATTAGCATATATTTCAGTTAGCCAATGGGTACAATTGGACAAAGGAGCAATTTACACAAATTTTAATTACAATTTTGAATAACGTAACACAAAAGATAAATGAATACACATACAATATTTTTCAATTTAACTTGCAACACTTTAAGATTATGTGTTCTTCCTTAATGTAGCCCATTCAGGTAAGGGATTCAAATATCATACTGGACATCATTGGTTACATAATAACATATATTCATTCCTCCTTGTTTTAGTTGTATAATTAACTTCTCTTCATCATTAATTTCCAAAACGTCACACGATTTTAATTGTCTGTAATCCAAAGGTGGCTGCAGTTAGTTTTACCAAAAAATTACATCAATAGTCTAGTTACTTGGAGTACTTTTCTTCAGAAAAATAAAAACAACTGTCCTCTCGTTTACTCTTATTTTTCCAAATAAAAAAAAGAAAAAAAAAGATTACTATTCGCTGCTAAAAATGTAGTTTAGAGTGACGATGTATAGAATAAAAATAAAATTCCAGAAAATGTTACGAACACTATCAAACCTTGCAAAAGCATGACACTCGCTGCAGAACAAAGGATTTTTCAACAGACAATAGCATATCTGCCGACCTTGGCTTTTTTTTAGGTCACCACAGCATATCTGTGCTTGTTGACATACATCGATAATGGTCCATCTGGTGGAGAAAAGATGTAACTTCTCGTTTCAGGATAGTGCCGTGAAAGCTCATTGTGTTACAAGTACAGTGGAGACGACGCTGAATACGACGCTGAAGAGAATACCGAAAAACGTCGTATAAACGATAACGTCGTATAATCGATTTTAGAATAGAATATAATAGATTTTAGAACTAGAATTTATTTTATTTTACGCGTTGATTTACATAAGTTTGTAAATTAAAGAAAGCAAAACAAACAAATAAACAAGAAACTAGTAAATCTACAGATCAGGAGCCTCAACGTCAGCTTTGCACATCATTTTTTTAAACACACTTTGGGAAAAATTCAACTTTCTGGAAACTGTAATTTAAAATTTTCAAATTACGTAATTATTTATAAGAATAAAATAAGAACAAGAAGTTTTCAGCCATCAAATCCGTTAAATTAAAATTTTAGTTATGTTAGGAAATTCTGATATTTTCATGATCTATTATTTTTGTTTTTTATTATAACACAGTAGATCTCTTCAGGGGGGCGGAGCCCCCCTGAACCCCCCGTAGTCTCATTATATTTAAATTTTCAACTTTCTATTAATTGTGCTAATGGTTATCGTATATCTTGCATTTCTTTATACATTTTGCTTTATAAGGATAAGTAACAGTTTGGACAAGCATTTTTCATTAACCTCATACTTCTACATGCCTGCCAACCACAAACATCTAAATCTGATGTATGAGGAACTTTTTAAAATGTAAAATTAGTAATCTAGAATTTTACAATTTTTTTCCGAAAACAAAAGTTTGATTGCATTTTGCAGCAGTTATCGCGGAACAGACAGAAGAACAGACTGACAGACGGAATAAACAATAAATTTCGAGTCACCAAAGTAAGCCTTCACTGAAGTTTCGGCAATGACGTCATTATTCATGAGTTATTGTTATCCATGTTTCTAGTATTTTTAACAACTACTATAAAATACTTGTTTTATTTCAACTATGCCGTCATATTTTACCAAGTGAATTGTTTGTTAAAAAAATAATTCTTTTTTCTTTCTTTTACTTCTAATTATGTCTCACTTTTTGTCAGAAAAATTCTTATTAACGAAACAAATATCCGTGTTTAATATTTAACAAAAAGTACTATATCTATTTTTATTTTAATTCTGAGGTCATATTTATTTATTTTTTCTTAGTTTAATTTTTCGAATGGAAATTGCTTAATTGAAACTTATTGCCGTTGAAAAATAATTATTCCAGATTTTAATTTTTTTGGCAACGATAAAGGAAATTGGTCAAATTGTATATAAAAAGTCTCTATTGATTGTGCATGAAAAAGAATGAAATTTTGAATTATTAAGGAAAATATTTGAATAAAATTAATAAAACATAACCTATGTTCTTTTCTGGGCTGTGTTATATTTATACGCAAACATACAAAGACATTTATTAATTCATCAGCTTTGATGTTGACTTCATTTAAATTTTCTTACACGCTTTCAAATTATGGATAAGAATTAGGATGAATGGTTGCTTAGCAACTAATATGAGAAAATAAAGAAAATGAAATAAATACATTTGAAATAAGTAAATCTCTAAAACAAATTAGTCTATATTATTGGAACACATTTATAAAAAATTCTCCAAAATTTACAGTAATAATTTAAAAAATCTGACAAATGCGTAGACAAAACTTCAAAACAATACGAATAAATTAACCGGTAAATTTCAGTATCCATTTATCATTGAATTCCATTAATCAAATGTGTCATTTTCTCTCAAGAAAAAAAAATTGAAAATCATTGGATTTGCCATAGAAAAGCATTATTGCAGAAAATAAAATATTATATACTTTTCGAACAAATGAATCAAATCTAACCAAAAACTATACAGCTTAATCCCAGTGCCTCACTAACATACTCACTTAATTTCAAGTCAATCGAATACTTTTTAAGTCAGTTATTGCGGAACAGACAGACTGACAGACAGAAACAAAAAAAATTCGTGTCTCCAAAGTAAACCTTCACTGACGTTTCGGCAATAAATAAACAAATAAATAAAAAAGGGGGAAAATTAATAAGCAATTTAAATATACGTATTATTTTTTACTTTTGATCATATTACATAGCATTACAGAAAAAATTGTTTATGGTTGTTTGAGGTGATGCTGAAGTTGGGATGTAATTAATGATTTCTGCAATGTGTCAAGGACTTGAAAAGTTTTTTTGCTGGTACTGTGGCAAATAAAATAAGTTCTTAATGTTTCAATGCACCGCGAGGCTAACTAAAAGTCGCCAATACTGATAACAATTACAAAGGTGGTCTATTTGCAACTTTAAAAGGTCGAGAAAGCTGACTATCCTTGCAAAATTGCAAAAATAATGACCCCTAGAATGTAATCCGTAACGTGTAAGCTGATTTTTTCGACTAATCGAACACTAGCTCACACTGGTATCAAGTGCAGTACATTTGAGCATGCTCTTTGTGTCATTCCTAGCTTTACACTTCCCCCCGTTCTTAAAATACACAAGAAAAATAAACAAGAATAAACCTTACAAAATCTAAAGATAGACGTATAAATGATGTTGTGCGTCGTATAAAAGATATATTTTTACATTAAAATGAATAGGAATGAATTGGGCCACTCTCAAACGTCGTATAAATGTAAAAGTCGTATAAGCGATCGTCGTATGCTTTATTGTATTTTAAATTCGTTCAGAAAGATTATTTTTAAGATCAATTTTAGATTTCTTGTCACACTTGCTTTTTGCCTTATTCGACAAAGTAAAATTTATCCGAATTTGAATATCTAAAACTTTCAAATTCATTCAGAATAAAGAATTATTTCAATGGCACTTTACCTTATAAGATAAATATTACTTTCATCCGAGTTTCAAAAATACCTTCAAGACATCGTGGCCAAGAAATTAAGAAATATTTATGATTATTTAACTTAAATGCTTTACAATAAAAAAAATTCCGAAGATTTGCTGATCATTTACTTGTTTATCGACCTTAATTTTGTCATTCCGTATATGTATATTACTGACAGTTACATGGATGTTTTAAAGGGGATTAGTACTTTTATATCTATATTTTTACACCTAAATTACCAGTCCCCTAAAGTACTAATTTCATAAAACGACTCTTCCTGTCATCTATGGTGTCATTTCGATGAGGCAAAAGTAATAAATATATATTTGTAGAGACATTATGCTCAGGTCTGAAGAAGTTTACTGACATGAAAAAATGAAAACAAACATCTAAAAGTAAACGTAAAATCAGCAGTGATAATAAATCCGGCGTAGTTATGTTCCGTAACTCCAATCTTTAGCCACTGAGTCAAGTTCAATCGACGACATTTTCCCGCTAAAGTGGAATTGTGAAAATAAGATTATAAGGAAAGGGCATGTTTACAAACAAACGCTTCCTCCAATCAATCTACCCATTACATTTTTGCTTTAGCGATCATTACAGGAATCATCATGATGACGTTGACCAATCATACAACAGTGCTTTTAATCGCAGACAAATCAGATCGCCTTAACTTCTTGTGTAGGGTAGGAGTCTTAAAGACAGGCAGGAATTTGCTGTGGATCCACAGCAAATTGGATGCCCACAGTGCCCACAGATTCTGTTGCCCACAGTGATGTCAGCTGCCTTTTCCTTATACGAATGATCTGGCAGAAAAAAATGTTCCTTTTTTCATGCAGGTTACATAAAAAACAAGAATTTTCACAGAAACAGGCGACTCTTATTCGCATTAACTAAAACAGATTATATCTTATGTATTAAAACAGTAGGCTCCTTCGTTAAGATCAACTCAAATTGGTCTTTGCGCATGCGCGAAGTTGAACTTAGTAGCCCTTCGAGTTAGAGGTAAGCTAGTGATGGGCGATTTCGATTTTTTAAATCGATTTAACCGATACTACGGCCAACTCGATTTAATTGATACTTTAAAATTTTTAATCGATTTCTCTGAAGGTAATATAATTTTCATTTTCCTTCAAAAGTCGAAGATAAATTAGTCGGATGTGCCAATGTGCCAATTCCAAAATTTCAGTGTATTAGTTTCTAACAAGGAAGGTCTCCATTGGGGGCATACTCAGAATTTTTTGAAAAAAATACGAATTAAACTACTCATGTAGGTAATAAAGGATCAGTGAAAATTAGCGGCGGAATTACATTATTACATATGTAAAAAAATAAAATAGTTTGGAATAATTGGCGTGAAAAGCTGAAAGCGACGCGGGATTTGGCGAGCAGTGCATTTCCTCGCCAAAAGCAGACGATTTTAACGAATCTGAAAATTGATTTTAATTGACTTCACTGTTAAAAATCTGCAGCATTTACTGCAACGTCACTCCACTACTTTTATAGAATATCTCTCTTCTGACCTATGAGAATGCTCCATAGCACTGTGAATTGACCGTGTCATACACTGTTAAAAATCTGCTGCATTTTGTTGCAACGCACTCCACCGCTTGTATATAATATCTCTATTCCAACCAATGAGAAAGCTCCATTTCATGACCAAGTAACCGTTTTCTATACAAGAAAGGGAGTGCGTTGCAACAAAATGCAGCAGATTTTTAACAGTGTATTTTTCAATTTGGAGCAATTTTAATCAATTTAAATTGTATTTTAAATGATAAAATATATTAATTTCATTTTGTTATAAGTACATATAAACGTATATGACAAAATTACACTTAAAGTAAAGTAAAAATGCAAAACTAAAATTACTTAAACTAAACTTATTTAAATAAATTGAACATAGAAAGTTTTTTCTTTAAAAAGTATTCGAAGCGTAAAAGCGTATTTTTCAAAATTTCGTTTTTTCGCCAACCGGAGATAAATCGCCAAATAAGCGAAATTTTTATTATTTTTATACAGACGTTATAAGGAGGTTCCGCCGAAATTTTTTTTATAAACATATATAATTATATGAGAAGAACATTCTGTAATTTTTCAGATTTTTCTGAGTACCCGTATGGAGACCTTCCTTGTAAGATAGAAGAATTAAAGAAATCTCAGAACACCCCCCCCCGCCCCCCGCAAAATAGCGTTTTTTGTTGAGTGATGTACACCAAAAATTTATCAGGATAAATTTTTATCAGGTACCAGCTGAATCTGAACTTTGATGGAAATCCATGGAAGCGCGAGATACAGCTATTGCGAAATTATAAAAAAATGCAGCATATCCTCGCCACCTGTAGGGCAATTTACACCAGAATTAAACAACACTAATCTATGTCAGGGATTTACTGAATCTGAATTTTGATGAAAATTCGTTCTTGAGATAGCGCTATTGCGTTAATCATGAATAATGCAGTATAATAGCGCCATCTCATAAACGATTTCCACCAAAATGTAATTAGCATCAAATAATATCAAGGACTAATTTAATCTAAATTTTTATGAAAGTCCGTCCATTAGTTCTTGAGATAAAGCTAAAATGTAAACAGGGGCGTGCGAAAAGAGAACTGCGCCCGGTTCAAAGTTTCAATTTAGCCCCCCCCCCTATTAATTTTTGTTGTGATAGGCTAGAAGTGATGTTAGTAGTAAAGATTTGGCACCGCCTAAATTTCCGCGCTCGGGACGACCGCCTCCTTTCGCCCCCCCCCTTTCACAAGGCACTGAGTGGAAATTGTGAAAAATTCAGCATAGCAGCGCCATCTGAGAAGCGATATACATCAAAATGCAAAAAAACACCAATTCATGTCAAGGACTAACTGGATCTGAAATTTGATGAAAATCCGGGCATTCGTTATTGAGATATAGCTGTTGCGCAAATAGCAAAAAATGCAGCATAACAGCATCACCTGTTAGGCTATATACACCAAAAATTAATTAGATTCAGTTTATATCAAGGTTAAACTAATTCTAAAGTTTTGTGGAATTCCGTACATTTGTTCTTCAGATAGAACGATCAGAAATTTTTGTCATATACAGACTCACAGAGTGACAGACACACACACAAATATATATTTCTTAAAAATCATGAAATCGTGTTAAAGACCTTCTAAAATATATAAATACATCGAAAACGGGAAGTCGAAATTTTTCACAAATCTAATACTCTCTTCTTGTAAAGTTACAAAAGAAAGTAAAAACGATTCTGCCCGTAAGATCGGTCTTTTAGATTCGACGTCGATCTTTAGATTCGATTTCGATTTTTAGATTCGATGTCGATCTTTAGATTCGATTTCGATCTTTAGATTCGATGTCGATCTTTAGATTCGATGTCGATCTTTAGATTCGATTTCGATCTTTGGAAAGCGCATTTTGGAAGATTTAATTTTTTTGATTTACTTTAAATCCTTGATCCACGTTTCAGATCAGATTGATTTTTCAACTTTTATTGTTTTAATGGTAGTATTGATGTAAAATTACGTATAACAATGGATTATTATTATTATTTTTTTTTTCTAGGATAAATCAGTGTTGAATGCAGATATTTTTCTGCGACTCCGGAGGAAAGTATCATATTTTACAGCTCTGTAAGAGAGGGGGAATCGCAATTTGTGCATTAAAAAGCATAAAATCTCATAACTTCTGGGGGGGGGGGTTATCCTCTGCGGGCCACCCCATTAATTCGACACTAGGTTAAATCGTTTTATTTTTGTTTAGAAGTCCAGTTATTTGAAGTATAAGTTTATTATGTTTTTTTTTCACGCTCGTCTTTCCTAATCCCCCCCCCTTCTGAGTCAGTTTTAACTTACAGGACCATTCGAAATATGCATACAGTTTTAAAAATGTCCAATTCTCGGTCTATTTTATTTTAGATCCACATTTTAAATCCTTGACAAAAGATAAATAAGGGATCGCCCTTCCGCCCGTTTGGGGTTTATCTGTGCATATTTTTTTGTTTCTTCAAAAGAAACAAAAAAAATGTTGAGGGGGGGGGGATTGCACCCACCCCCAATATACACCTTAAAATTTCACTCATTTAATTCTCTACCATTTTTAACTTAAAAGTTTAAGCTACATGGCACCTTAGAGCTGTGAACCTTTCCCCCCCCCTGTCAATCACTCGCATAATTTTGCTTATTTCTTCATTTCATTTCAATTTTTAAAAGGCTATAACTTTGCTTCTATAGGAGTTACTGTGAGTTTCCCGGTTTTCCCTATAGGACCTTTTTTTTGGGGGGGGGGGGAAGAGGGGGGTTTTCTCATTTCTTGATACAATATGTCTATAGAAAGCTTATGCTTCATACATTACAAATCTAGCATAAGAAATCTTCTCCCATCATTTTAGGAAACGTTACGGACCCATAATGGGTTAAAATTTTAATTTTTCAAACTTCTTCGAAAATTAACAAACAAACAAAAACTGATACCTCTCAGCGAAACTGGGTTTCGAACCCGCAATCGTTTGATTGCACACGTAATCCCTAAGCTTATTGGCCACCGAGTGCTCAGCAACGCTATTATTTCTTTAGATTGTCATCTTTAAATTCGTAATATCTTTTGAATGGAATGTCCGATTTGAATAATTCAAAAAGTAAACTACAGATATTGTAACACGCATTAATACAAAATGATTTATTTATCGATAGTATGGTCTAATTTTGGTTGGTGTATTTATCGCATTTTAAAATGTAAGAAAGTAGTTATAGTGAGTTAATAGCTGGACATATGGTATCGCTCGATTTTTTTTATAGATATTGATATGTTCTTTAATATTATAGAACCTTTTTTTTATTCATTTAAAAGTATTTCCTGACGATTCAAAATTATATATCCTAACGATTCAAAAAATACACACGTAATTGTTCAAGGTTTCACTTCTGTCGGCACTCTCTGAGTGCCACTATTTTTTTTATTAATATTTTTTTTCCTGTTCGCCCGTCTTAACCCCCCCCCTTCCTCACCAATCTTAACTTACAGGATCGTTCAAATTATGACTGCGATTTTAAAAAAGTCTAATCCTCGTTCTATTTTGTTATAAATCCATATTTTGAAACCTCAACAAAAGATACATTTGGGCCGGGGTCGCCCTTCTGCCCGTTTAAGATTTACCTTGCCCCCCTAGGTGGGGGGCATATTTTTTGTTTCTTCCACACCATCTCATGTAATATATCGTTATAAAGCTTTTATCTCCTCGTTTTTTTTCTGATAGTACCCCTCTCTTCACCTAGTTACATGCTCTTGGCACTTTTTACAGTTTCAAAGAGCGAAACTTCTCGTTCTATTTCATTGTAAATCCTCATTTTGAAACTTCGGCAAAAGATACATTTGGGCTATGGTCGCCCTTCTGTCAAGAGTGGGGTTTACTTGCCCTCCTGGGTATGGGGCATATTTTTTGTTCTTCTAAACTATCTCGTGTAACATTTGGTTGCCATTAGAAATGAAAAAAAGTTTTTTTTTTTTTTTGGGGGGGGGGGGTCTATACACCTTGTTCCTCATCCTAGTTAACGCTCGCGGCACTCTTTATCCTCGGTTTAATGCCAAGTTACTCAGTATTATTGAGTTATGTCTCTCAAATTTGTCAAAATTTTTGTGTAAGTAACAACCATAAGTGACAATCATTTTAAAATTTAAAATTATTATTATCCGACTCCAAAAATTGCAATAGCTTAATTCTATGCCTCCCTAAATGGGGATGGGGGGGCGGTAATTACGGTGCTGCTGATTGTCAAAGTTTTGGAATTAGTAATTTGGATCTTCTTTGTATGAATCTGAATATCGAAATATCGATTCTAGTGTCGATTCTAGAGCTGAGAAATCGATTCTTTTTATGATCGATGTTGTTTTATACGATGTCGATTTTAATCGATTCTCAAAATTTCCAGAATCGCCCATCACTAAGGTAAGCCGAAGCAAGTCTGGTTAGCTCAGTGGCCCAGTTTAAGGCACGAATTTATAGATTTGAGTTTTTGTACAGGACTAGGGTTCGATCCCAACACTCGGCAAAATATTTTTTTTATAATAATTTATTTTAGTACGAGGGAAAATTATATGATTTTTATTCGTTTGTTATTATTGTTATTTTGATGCTTTATAATTAAATAAAATTTAACGCTCAACAATGATTTTTTAAGTAACAATTTTATTTTAAAAATATTTCAAGCAATTAAAACATTGTAATTATTAGATATAAACAGCCAATTTCCTATTCAGAGCTTTAGAGATACATTTGTAAGAATAAAATTATTGAAAATCTTTACAAATTGCATTTTAAAAAAATAAATAAATAAACAACAATAAATACAACGCACATAAATAAAAATTGTAAAAATGTCGTAAAATTTAATTTAACATCTAGCAATATTTTTAAAAAATTCTAATTTTCTAAAAAATGTAAATATTTGAACATTATTTTGTCGGTAGGTAGTAGCAGCAATTTTTCACTCTCCTGTCATGTGCGTGGAAGCTTAGAAAAAGTAATCCATTTGTAAACTGTAATATACGTGAATTATATAAATAAGTAAATGTTATACATCATTTAGACCATATATTAAATGATTTTTAACTAAATCCCCGAGTGTCGTTATGAAGTAATATCTGAATCTTTAAAATTGTGGAGTATGCTAAAATATTTTAGAAATAGTTTAACAATTTTAATTTAAAATATTTAAGCTAAAATATTTTTCATTTAATTATCTTTTAAATATATTAAACTAATCTACACTTTTTGTTATATTTCGTATGAGCATTACAAGGAAGATATATGTTTGTGTGCATATAAGGAAAAGTATTAATTATTTTCCAGGGTAAAAATTAAAATTAAGAAGAGAAAATAGGGGAGAGAAAAATAGTCATGTAAGACATAAAATAGAACTACTTTGTGATACTCATGGTTTAATAATTAAATAATGTATGAAATGCTATGAAAAATTCAAATATATTATAAATAGTTATTTGTTAGCATGAAATTTTAAGTTTCGGGATTCAAAATGAGACTGATAAAAATAAAATTAATAAAAACTTTTCAATATGATTTTAAAAAATTAGAAAATACTAAACATTGTTATTTTTTAACACTAAGAAAATTAACCAAAATAGATATCAGTTCAATTAATTTTAGTTATCCTTCTGTTAAAAAGCAAGCGCTGTTTAAATTCTTAAAATTCTGCTAAAATTCTTTCAGATGATTACTTGAGTAGGTTAAACTGACAGAACCATGAAATGCTTTGAATCTGTTGGAATCACATAGATAACAATCAAATAAATCAAGTTTTCAAAATTTTATTTACAGGTTCTAATTATTCTTTTAATATGTTTATCGTCAAATCTTGACGGGTACCATCTAGCTATTTATTAATTTTAAAAGAAAACGTTTGGATCGTTTCCGAGAAAAAAAATATGACAAACCATGCAATTTAATTTAAACATGGGTTTACAGATCTAAGAATATACTGCACATAGAAATGTAAAAATTTCAGAATAGCATTACAGTGTAGATGTAACTGTTTCCAAAAATTACAACAATATGAGCTATATTTATTGAGTTATTAAATGGCAGTTTTTCGCGTTTCCTTTGATCTCGAGATAAATATGAGTTCTGCGCATTCTACAAACATTTTAGGATTTTAAACTTAAGCTGCATCACTCGCGAAAACTATCGTCTCCCTTGATATAAATGTATATATAACACCGGTACTTGGCTAAGAGAAACGTACCGAAATTTTTATACAGCATATCACCCACACATATCCTAGCCCCATCCCATCATAGCAAAAGAAAACCCCAAAATTTTCGATCTACAGACCCCTTGCACGTGACGTCACATGCTTCATTTGGTGCCCAAACATAAATCAAACGTGGTATTTTCAAATTTGTAAACATAGTGATTTGCGCTTCATTTTTAAGAACTTAGAAACATAATGCAAGAATAAGAAAAATCAAAATTTAACAGAAAGACCATACGTGCTTTAAATTGCAAACGGGGAGTTATTATGTTTTCTTTCCAGTTCCAGATGTGTACCAGTTTAGAGTATCAGCCGTCGCTGTGACGTCAATGCAAGGTGTCTATAGCAGAATGGCACATGACAATCTTTAAAATTTTTCTCATCTAGAAATATACCATAATAAAATGGCATATCAGCAAAACTAGAAATTATACCCCAGAAACTGGCATTCCTATGGGTGTCTTCCTATCAGTTAATGCTTCAAGAAAGACTCGGAGATGTGATCCAATGATCACATAGTTAAAGTCTGAGCTTTTAAGTCCTAGTGACCATATCGTACAATGGTGTGTTTGGGGGTATAGGAAGAGTGGCATACATTGGGTTCTGCTCCTCCTTCGCTCGAACCACATGCAAATAATAATAGCGCAAAGTTTGTCAATATTAGTCCCCTTCAGACAGTGGCATTCCCACATACTTTAGCATTTTTTATGCAAGAAATTTTTGTTTTACATCTCACACACAAAAAATCACTCACAACCACGAATTACCATTTTTGGATTAAATAGATATTTACAGAGAATTTTTCATTATTGACACATACAAAAAGTTTCCCAGGAAAGTGAATTAAGAAACGCTTGCTTAAACCACTCTCACGAGAGAATTTATTACGGCATGTCTAACAAAAAAAAAATTATTTTTCCCGAGTATGGATTAACATATGTTTGTTTAAAATATACAAGAGAATCTCTCGTTACATATCCCACACACAAAAGGTTTTTCACCAGTATGAATTAATAAATGCCTTCCTAAATCATTCTTATGAATGTCTGGTCTGCCTTCAGGGAGGATTCGGAGATGTTTCCGAATCCTCCCTGACACTCCCCATCACTTCACATATCAAGCATAAGATT